>JBAKBP010000740.1:47500-133011 GCA_037953745.1 Lithodes maja | reverse complement strand
CTATTCCTTGTAACTCCTTGTAACACTTACTTTCACTGTCTCTCATAGCTTACAATTTCTACAACCAAGATTTAAAAGGTCTGAATGGGGTAACGTATATATCCCTTCATTTGTGTGTGTGATGATTGTTGCCTGCATTCGATACACATACTGTAGAGGAGAGTTGATGGTAGAACTGTCTATTGAAACTTAATGTTTAGTTGGGGGTTTGTTGAGATGAGAGGCTGGGATCCCAGACAGAGACAGAGGAGGGGAAAGTGAGAAGGCGAGTACTGCTACTTAGGGGCTCGATATTCAAACCTTACTATAATTTAACCCCGGCTTTAATTGTAATTTACATCGAGTACTACATTTAATTGATTGAACAATGTGTGTATTGGCCTCGTAGAATGAAACATATATCGTTTCTAGTATGTATGGTATTGCATAAATTGAATAATCAGACTGAAATGATAAACACAAAATCAGTAACAGTAGCAACACTATTCCAGCCAATATTTGCCTTTTGTCCTTTCTTTATTTGTTAAAAAAGGTCTGACTGCCGTAAGTGATTTGAGAACCTGTAATTGACTCTATCCACTCTGTCATAGGCCTTCTCCAAGTCCATAAAGGCAACATACACCTTTTGTTTCTTCTCCAGATATTTCTCCACAACACAATTCAGGGTAAAAATCTGATCTACACATCCTCTTCCCTTCCTAAAACCTCCCTGCTTGTCACCTATCCATTTCTCCATTCTCACTCTCCTTCTCAATAACTACCCTACTGTACACCATCCGTACTACGCTTAAAAGACATATTTCTCGGTGGTTACCACCACTCCTCTTTCCCCTTTGCCCTTATATAGGGGACTATTATGGCAATCTTCCAGTCATCGGGTGCATTCCCCTTCTCCCATGCTAGTTTGCACATTTTCCATACCCATTCGATCACTATCTCACCACCATACCTCAACATTTCCCCACACACTCCATCTGTTCCTGGTGCTTTCCCTAACTTCACTCTTTTCATGGCTTCCCACACTTCTGACCTCCTGATCCCCACCTCCTCCTCCACTACTTCTCCTCTTTTCCCTCCCATTCCCCATCCAACTATGTTTGCTGGCTCTTCATTCCTTACATTTAGCAACTTGTTGAAGTACTCCCTCCATCTTTCGACTCTCTCTTGCTTCTCGGCTAGCATTCTCCCATTCATATCTTTCACACTCTTACTGTTTCCCTTGCTACCTTCCCTAACTTTCTTGACTTCTTTCCAGAACAGTTTCTTACACTCCCTCCATTTTACACTCAGATTCCTTCCAAATTCCTCATCATAAAGATTCAAATATTACAAATAATGTGTATGATTGATTTCTGTATTATATCAGTTGGTGGTAATACAAATTATTCCAATTAATCTCCTCTTATTACACTGTAATGACCTTGTACAGTAGTGGTAATTAATTCTGATCGATTTTGAAGTTTCGAACTTATTAAAGGAATCTGTGAAATGCAAACGCTCAGTCAGAATTAGTAAGGAGATTCAATTCAACCCGAAACCGCTTATAATAAGTTTGTATTTTAATTAGTGTTCACTACTGTACACTTGATTAAAGAACATTAAGCAATAACTTTTTAATGCCCACATTGTTTTGGTATTTTTATCATTCAGCATTGTTTTAGTATTTACTAACATATGACAGTAATGTCTGCAGACCACTTGAGGAGCGTAATTTGTTTCATCCAAGAGTCTTTCCTATGTTGAAACAAAAATAAAAATGAATTAACATAAACTAATTTGAGTTGTAAACGGTGTATAAAGGGAATATTAATTACATTGCTTCACCCTGCAAACTAATTATGTTTATAATTCAATATTCCTGGGTATAAACTAGGAGATGGGGGGGGGGGGGGGGGAGCATGAAAGGGGAGACCAATGCCAGTGTTATAACCCATTATTATAACCCATCCTTGGACGACACTGAATATTTTACTTTATATCCTTTAATCCAATAATTATTAATTATTTGTTATTTTGTTATAGAATAAAGTGAATTTGTTTTTTATTAGGTACTTAGCACTTGAAGTATGTAAGTGTGTTTTCAATACACCCTGTATATATATATATATATATATTATAATACAATCATAAATGATCGACCACAAATAAACCCTTCCCCTTTAACCCATTCAAGATTAAGTTGTATTTTGACAGTTTATTCTGGCTATCATTAGACGATTTTATGCAACTTAGAAGCGATCTGTGGGAATTATAATGCTTAAGACTATCTCATTCAACCCTTTGATTTCCATACACTCTTCCTAATCTGAAAACAAATCTTCTAATACTAGCCAGAAAACAGAAAAGTGCGTCATCGTATCGCCTAAAGTTTAACAACATCAGCACTACGGTACCGTGATATTCAGTCTTTATCCTGTACCATACGTTCTCTTTTATGATAGAAGGAAAAAGAGATACAATGGGATATAGCTTTTACCAATTGTTTCGAAACAGATTGAACCCTATCAGTCGTTGTCTACATAATATTACTTAACACACATCCTCCGTTGATTATAGGATATTGTTGCATAACTAGAAATATAAATACAAATGTTAGCTAATGAATCAAATAAGAAGGTCAAATATATATAAAATGTTTGCATCTGAGAAGAAATTTACAAACAAACTTATAATTCTTCATTCTCTAACCCGAGACAGACGAAGCTCAGTGAATCGTTAACCTCGTTAGTGGCACTATGTCATTTGATACTTCGCCGTAATCCATTATTTATTTATTGTATAGAATTGTTTTGGTTTCCCTTGGAAACCAATACCATAGTCTCTAGCCCACTCCTCTCTGGCAAGAGGTGAGGCCAGGACCCTTACTGGACGGCGGCCCACAGTGATAGTTAGAGGGTGGGGTAGAGGGGAGAGGGTAACGCACACACGAACACACTGTGAAGCATTTGAGGTCTTTGAATCCTGCCTTAGCCTCACAAATAAATATGACATTTATCTAAGATTATTATTATTGCAATTATCATTATTATTATTATTATTATTACTTAGATACGAGTGCCATAGTCAAGATTTAACTGATATACTCATTTTTCCATGCATCTCTCTCACTTTCTCCGAGTTCATATTAACGTCTTACTATTTATATTCTCATAAATGTATGTTAATATATATTGACTTGGTATTTATTACTTTACTTTTTCATCTCACAATTATGTTAACATTATCATGTATAGAGGAAACATGCTTCTATCAAGAAAACAATCCATGCGCGTACTGTAGGTTTAAAGTGAACCCTACGAATCGCTTCAGACTGAAGTTGCATTCATGGGTATTGCTTTACCTGCGTAGGAATGAAACTTCTTTAACAGTAAGGATAATGAAAATCTTTAAATTGTTATACTAATTACCTTATATGAAAGATATAATTCAGAAAGTTACCAATGACATATATGACTATGATTAGTTATTCACACACACACACACACACACACACACATGTTTATAATGAAGTTCTATCGTATTCCTATTCCATATTTCCTTTCTAACCCCTCCCTTTCACTCTATCTCACTCCCTCTTTGCCTCTCACCACCACAACCACATCTCACCCTCTACCTGTTGCTCTGCCTCCCAGTCTGTTAGCCGCCCCCCCCCCCACCCCCACACACACACAATCCTTCTCTCTCTCTCTCTCTGTTCCAGTCTGCCATATCTATACTGATCTATTTTGAAGCCTTCCCTTAACTTCAATTTTGCTAATAATAGGAACTGCACTAACTAATAACTAATGGTTCACACTGGTAGTTATACTTATTCATGCTAAAGAAAATATTGCATGAATTATGTTTGCTCTCAATAGTATGGAATAAAGACTTTCAATAATGAGAAATGATGCGAACAAATATCAAATAACTACAAGAAAGTAACCAACAAAGATAGCTTCATGGATTGCTTCACACAAATGCTTCACAGTTTGTTCGTGTGTGCGTTGCCCTCTCCCCCCAATCCCACCCCTAACCATCACTGTGGGCCGCCGTCCAGTAAGAGTCCTGGCCTCACCTCTTGCCAGAGAGGAGTGGGCTAGAGACTATGGTATCCGAGTGTTCACTGTATCTAATATTTGTATAGACGACAATTTATCCGATTCAAAACTGTTTTGTTTTCTCTCTCTCTCTCTCTTCCTCCCCAAACAGTATCAAATTCCTCGGCTTGCTAGGAAGCCATTATGATTTGATGTAAAGCATTCAAAATAATGCTTCAAAGGTGAAGCAAGTGAGAGATTGACTTTATTATGTCTTAATTCAGCCAGTCATATAATGAAATACATATAATCCGATTGTAATTGGGGATTATGAATAGTTTAAAATTTCACAATACAACATACGAATATTGATTTGATGCGGTTTGAATATGCCTTTTTCAGATTCAATTTAAGGGGAGATGGGTTGTTTTCCTAGACCCCCTTCTCCTTTCATGTTTAGCCTTAAGACCTTTCGCCCAATTTCTTTGTCAATATTAAGACTTTTCGTGCTATGTAGATGTCAATGTTTTACCTGGCGAACGATAGTGGAAGAACCGAAAATGTAATAATGAATCTACAAGGGAGATCTAATGGATGTTTTGTTTTAAAGTTTGATGGAGGTCTAAGGAGGAAACTAGAAAGATAACGAATAAATGAAAACAATCGACCAAAAAGTGAACCATTCTCCCGGGGGGTTAACCCCTCCAACCCGGATGGGCTCTTGAACGCCCATAACAACCTCGGCCCGCGCAACCCGGATGGCCTCTTGAACGCCCATTGCTTGCATGCTTGCTTTCGAAGGCCGCGCGTAAATTTTGGTATCATGGGACGGTAGGTGGCGCCACCCGGCGTAAACGACGCCACAACAACAGTCTCTACCCCGACGCCATCATGGACAGTACGCCAAATAGTGATTCCGCTGTGTCCGATACCGGGCTTCCTACGACGCCTTTGCTTGTTCGTCGCGCCTTACCCCGACGGCATCGCCTAAATGTGTTATCTCCCGGAGGTATTGAGACGACTTTGAGACTTTATGAGCGAGCTGATGCCAAGCATATTGTTGATGATGAAGTCAGTGACGACTCCAGTAATTATAAGTCGAGTGATTATGGCCATCAGAGTGAGAAAGAAGAGCAATTCCTGGGATTTGCGAGAGAAATTGACAGTGATGAGAGTGATGTAGGTGATGTACCATTTATTGAGGAAGCTGGTTTACCTAAAGACAGTGAACTTGGGAGAGTAAGTGAGTGGGAGAGTTCAAGGTCACTCACCAAATTTCGCATAAGTGACACGACTCCAAGCCCTTCCCCAGGTAAATCGCCTTTCAAGCTACATTTGTATAAGCAAAAAATACTTGAGAAGGCGGCCGCGGCAGCTAGGGAACAAGCAAAAATACTTGGTGAGGATGAGGCTGTGAGTGAGGGTCAGCATGGTGACCCTTCTCGACCGCCATTGTCTCCCTTATCTACCCACGCCACCCAAGATGACCCGGATGCCCCGCATTCTTCCCCACCACCCCCACCATTGCCAAGGGTTGAGGACCCCCCACTTTCGGCCTATTTGCCTCCTAGGTCCCCCGACAGGAGACATACTGTTGCCGAAAAGGGGAAAGGTAGAAAATATACGAAGAAAATTAAGAAAAGTAAGAGAGTTTTGTTCGAGGCTCCCGCGGCGGCGTCCACCCCGGCCGGCCCCAGCCATACGTCCCCGCAACTGTCCCCGCAACTTTCCCCACGGTCCTCCCCACCTCTCCCGCCTTCAACATGTCTTCCTGAAGAAGTCTTTGAGCTCGCATCACCAATACCTGGGCCTAGTGAAAGTGAATCATTGCTTTCTGTCACTCGTCGCAGGCAAAGGAGCCCGGGACCTCGGGGGGACACAGCCTCACCTGCCACTCCTTCCCCACCTCGCCCACCCGCACGCCGCCCACGCATCACTGGTTCCCCGCCAGATTATGTGGGGGACACTGATGATGAAGGGCACCTCTCTGAAGACTCTGGCCATGATTACATAGGTCCAGCGTCAGGGCAAGATGACCACTCTGACGATGAATATATGGACATCGACGACCCTCGACCCACCCGCTTGGCCCGGCGTCGTGCTGCCCGTCGTGCTGCCCGCCGCCCTGGCCGACGCCCTCGCCGCCCTAGGGCGCGCGCCTCCCGAGTTGGCCGTGGGCGTGCTGGGCCACCAGCTGGAGCTCCTCGTCAGCGTAGACAAGACCCATTCTACGTTGTTCAGTGGCAAGACGTAGTTGATGGGGATGGATACAACCCTGATGTGCCAGCTTTTGATGAGGTACTGGAGGGTTCAGGCATTACCCCCAATTTTCCTGCAGGCCCCAATGCTCCACCACACGAACTATTTGAGGCCTTCTTTGATGAGGAGGTGGTAGGCTATGTTGTCAAAGAGACAAATAAGCAGCACCAATACCAGGTCCACTTTTTGGGCAAGGTGACCAAGGGCCACATGAGGAAGTGGACCCCAGTGACTCATAAAGAATTCATGGTGTTCCTGGCACTCACCATGCTAATGCCTCATGTCAAGAAGCATAGGTTGCCTGACTATTGGATCACCAATGATCTGATTTCCACCCCTGCCTTCGGGAAATATATGGCTCGCGACCGGTACCTTGATATCCTCGCAGCGCTCCATCTTGTCACCAACCTTGACGTCCACCTCCCAGACAAGCTGTGGAAGATTAGGACGTTGTATGAGATGATGCGAGAACGCTTCACCTCCTACTTCAAGCCCTTCCGCAAGGTCGTCATTGACGAGTCCCTTGTGCTGTTCCGGGGAAAACTCAGCTTCCGGCAGTACATCCCCTCAAAAAGACATCGCTTTGGCATAAAATTCTTTGTGCTGTGCGACTGCCAAACTGGCTATGTCCTGGACTTCCTGGTCTACAGTGGGAAGGAAGGGGACTTGCTTGTGGACCCCCTCATTGGCTTTGGCGGAGCAGTGGTGCAAGCCATGATGGACCGCTACTTCCATAAGAATCACGTCCTCTACACGGACAATTATTACACGTCCCCCACTCTCTCACAGTACCTGCATGAGCGCAAGACGGGGACTGTAGGCACAGTACGAGGGAAAAGGAAGGGCATGCCACCTTTCCCTCCAAAGACCAAAAAAGGTGATGTCTTCAAGAAGAAGTCGGGGCCCATTCTGGCTATCCACTGGCACGACCAGCGGAAGGTCAACCTCCTGACCACCATCCACAAGGGGGAAATGGTGGAGACTGGCAAGGTGGATCGCCGCACCCAGGCCAGGGTGACCAAGCCCGATGCTGTCCTGGACTACAACATCAACATGAGGCTGGTGGACAAGTCCGACATGCAGATAGGCTTCATTGACTGCCTGCGTACCTCGTGCAGATGGTACAAAAAGTTCTTTCTGCATATGGTGGACATGTCAGTTCTGAATGCCTACAATATATACAGGCTTCGGAATGAGAACCCACCCCTGAAGTTCAATAGCCTGCGGAGGTTCCAAAAGCAGGTGTTGACGGAGCTCCTGGAGAAGTATGCTACGTCACAGAGGGCAGTGGCACATCCTGGGCCCGCCGTTATCGACCGCTTGCAGGCTGCTCAATACTTGCTTAGGCACAGGCTTGGTTCCCTGCCTCAGAATGAATCAGGAAGAACACAGCAGAAGCGGTGCCATGTCTGCTACAACAGCAGGGTGAGGCCGAGCCCAGGTAAAAAGTCAACCCTGGAGTGTGTGACGTGCAAGGTGGCACTCTGGGCTGTAGAGTGCTTCTTTGATTACCACTCCAAGCTGGAGTTCTAATAATCATACTGAAATTGCCAAATAAAATGACAATATGTACACTATAATTATATATAGGCAAAAAGTGGAAGAAAACCAATTTATTGTAATACAAAAGTCATGTATTATGAGAAAATTGATACAAATACAATTCCACCATAATAATATGTGAAAGTGACACATATGTATATACCAAGTGACATTCATATGATTAGAACCTATAGAAATATATAAATCAGTGAAAAAAGACACAATAAATTGTATATAAAGCGTTTACAAATCATATAACTAAGTGAAAGTGACACAAGACCTAATATTTGATGGCCAAAGTATAATAAATACCTGTGATAACGAATAATCAGTGCCTAATACAACAATAACCTACCTCAATTACTAATAAAATGTACGGTATCGAGTGAAAATGAGCATTATCAGTGACAGTGACACTCTCTAAAGCATATTTGTCAAAGTGAAAGTGACACAAGACCTAATATTTGATGGCCAAAGTATAATAAATACCTGTGATAACGAATAATCAGTGCCTAATACAACAATAACCTACCTCAATTACTAATAAAATGTACGGTATCGAGTGAAAATGAGCATTATCAGTGACAGTGACACTCTCTAAAGCATATTTGTCAAAGTGAAAGTGACACAAGACCTAATATTTGATGGCCAAAGTATAATAAACACCTGTGATAACGAATAATCAGTGCCTAATACAACAATAACCTACCTCAATTACTAATAAAATGTACGGTATCGAGTGAAAATTAGCAATATCAGTGACAGTGATACCCTAATAAACATATTTTATATAATTGGCCTCAAAATAACTAGAAAATATCAAATAAACATCACATTCTCAATATCAAACACTAAAATCGTCTAAGGGAGATAAATACTTTGGCGCGGCGAGCGGCTAGGTGCGTCGTAGCCATGGCCGGGGCGACGCGTTCGAACGCGGGAAGAATTTACCGCATAAAAAAGCACTCGTCTTCCCGCGCTCACCATTATGCAACCAGAGGGGCTAAAGACCTCTACTCAACGCCATTCGACAGAGGAAGGTTTGTGGAACATTATTCTTTTTTATTCACAACATTACATGCCATATTCATTGACTTACAGAGTAGTTAACATAGGCCAAAGATCGTCAAAACCCCCGGTACAGCAGTACAGTCGCGAGCTATAGCCCCCGGGGCTGGAGGGTTAAGTTCGTCTGTACAATCACGTCCTACATCAATACTAAGTTGAACCAATAGTTACTTGATAACTAGTAATGGGTCACAACTGAATAAAGATGGAATATATATATATATATTGTTCAGCATATTATGTGTATTGTATTTTAGCGATTATATTCGGTCACTGGTAGTTTTATCCACAAACATTTCCCTCACATTAGAGTCGTTTGGCCCATATTTCTACGTCAGTTAGGAGAGATTACGTTACCGTAAATATTGTAGTATCCGGGCTGATGGCCATCCTATCTACATAGGCCATGTGCTCGCGGTTACGTTCCCGTCTATTTATTTATTTTCTGCCTCCTGCTGGCAATATATATGATAATGACATAAGTCATGGAGGGTGAAGGGTGCAAAGCCCCCCTTTACCTATTATTGTATCCCACGACATTCAAAATAGACGGGAACGTAATCGCGAGCGTGCGAGTAGTGTAAACAAGGCGGGCGATACCGTATGCCCGAAAACTACATTCGTACCGGATAGCATCATTTAGGCTGTATGTGTTTTAGGACGGTATACCTTACATTCATGCTACGAAAGAGGCTATAGTTGTCCCCGATAATATTATTATGGTTAAGGGAGAAGGGTTAATTTTTGTATAGTCAATTATTCCATATGTTTATTATTTATATTTAGTTTCCTCCCTAGACCTCCATGCTCCATCAAACTAAAAAAAAACATCCATTAGATCCCTCACCTCGAGTAATTTGTAAATTTTTTGATAGAAAAATGTCTGGGCTGAAGGACGGTTTCTCTAAATATTACAGGCTCGCTTTCGCTCGCCAGAAAATATTGACACATAAATGGCACGAAAGGTCTTAATATTGATATATACATTATTTTAAAATCGACAAACTAATGGGGCAAATGTTTTAAAATCTGAAAACTAATGGGGCTACACACGAGCAAGAAGGGGGACCAGATAAAGGACTCAACACGAGGCTACTGTGTTACTCAGTTTGGGAAACACCTCTCGAAGTCAAAGAAGTAAATTCCTCCATAAAGCTTTTGTTAGTTTATAAATATATATTCATATTTGTTTTCACTAACCCACCAATTAATTTACAAATAAACCTAACTAATGAAATCAATGAAAATAATGAATACATGTGGTACTCCAAGGGTTCGAACCTAGGATACGGTTGAGAGTGGTGTGTTGCAGATAAGTGCAGCAGGGGGACTTTGAGTCTTGCTGAAACACTGTTAGCACTATGCCAACATCAGCCACATTATTAACATGGTGGGGTAGTGGTAACTCAGGACTGTATTGTAATGTAGTCCAACAGCCAAAAGGCAACCCCATTAAAATAGAATGCCGTTACGCCATTATTAATATTATTAGGGGCTCGAGCCCTGCAGGGAACCCCTATTGTAATCATTAAATCTTCTTATTCTTCGAAATGATTTTACCACGCCGTTTTTTACGCAATAACTCCGGAACCGCATGTCGTATCAGGACCAACTTTTACACAAGGTGCGTTTTTGTATTGGGCAACTTTTGATATGCTAAACATCCAAAATGGCTGCCAGACACGTCCGTGTCAGCTGGTTTCCCGAAAATGTTCAGACTTAAATACCGTCTCTCCTTCTCATAGGAAATTATTGGGCTTTGGTATATGGACTCCACTACTAATGCTCCAAAAAGGAAAAGGTTTTGCTTTGCACGTGGGGTTTTTCCGGCAATCTTGAAAAAAACTAATTCCACTTAAAAATCAACATCTTTAAAACTACGCCGATGATCAAAGCCCCTTTTGCGCAGTTAGGTGAGGCTCACAATTCCGAACGTTTTGATACCAAAAGAATAGAAATTGGTGGAATAGTTTGTCCGTATTATTGAAAACTGTCTATTCATAAATTACTTAAATTACTTAAATCACACGTTTTCAGTCTTCAGTCTCGGCTTCCCCGAATCCCCTAGTTTTGCATAATAACAATAAGTATTAATCATTCAGATCCATGCAGTTTTTTAAATTTAACTTTCTCAAATAGGTTCGAGTCCCTACGAATTCCGCCACTTATTTAACCAGCCTACCTATACATACCTACCCTACCAAATAATAATGATAATTAATATAATTTTTTGGTGAATAGCAGAGTATTGGCTAAGGTTTTTAACAACTCCTTACTTTGCGAAATGCTTAGTTTAATAACAATGATCTGGACCTTCAAAGTTTTGACAATTGCCTGTGTGACTCGTATTTTAATCCTCCTCCCTCAACCCTAAGTCAAGTGTTACCACAAAATACCGCTAGATCCGTTCTCAAAAGTCGCTAGCATGTTGTCTACAGTCGAAAAATGCTAGCATAATGCCGCATTCTCTAAAGAGTTTTGGTTTGTTCTGCATGGAATATGACCATAATGTCTGAAATGTTCAAATTATCCCTAGTCAATGTCTCTTAGATAATATTATAAAAATAATGCCTGCTAGATTGAAGTAATGACTTCTAAATCTAGCGCTAACAATTGACAGTACTGCACACACTACCTCCTCCTCCTTCCCAGACTGTGATATGTGGCACTTACCCACCTCCCTCCCTCACCTCGCTGAAAAATGATGGTCTGAAGTTCGTATTTACATAATATAATCCTGTGTATAAATTTAACCCTTAGACATGTCTCTATTAAGTAATAACATCTAACAGGGTTCATGATTTAAATACAAGGCTAGATATTCATCGGAAGTACTTATTTGCCTTCGGAAAGCTGAAATAAATGTTTTGCACAAATGGTAGGTATTAATATCTGTGCTAAAGAGAGAGAGAGATAATTCCTTTGCGTTGCCTACTGAATGTCACTATACAGTATAATATCCTTCCCTCCTCTCTCTCTCCAATCCCCTCCCCTCCCCTCTCTATCTCCATGCCCTCACTCTCTCTCTCTCTCTCTGGGCATAATACGCATACTTGCGTTCTTTATAACTCGCCCTAACGGGCAAAATATTGAGTGGAGGGAACCGAAATGGTGTGTAATAAGAAGAGATGGCCGATATCTCCCCATAGACGTCAAACTCAGACAGTACAAAGGAGTACAAAGGAAATCAAGCAACAACAGGTCTAGTGACCCTTCTAGGCTGCTTGTCCTCCAAAACACTGAGGATCAAGTGCCAAACAGTGGTTTAGAGTGGGTAAGGGAACATTGGAAAGGGAACTAATGTCCGTGGCAGGATTAGGAAGTTAGTAGAGGACAGATGGGTTAGTAACTGAGGGGAGAATAAAATAAAGTTATTCATTTACAAACGCAGTCAGTCGCGGGTTTGATGCGAGATATTTGTCTATGCGGAGTTTAAATGAATCAACGGTGCTGCAGTCTATAACGTCTCGGGGAAGCCCATTCCACAAGTTGACAGCTCGATTGAAGAAGAAATTCTTAGATTCGTGTGAGTTAAAATTTTACCAATAATTTTGCAACCGTTTCCCCACGTGTAATTAGATTGGTCGATAGTGAAGCTGGCTGGTTTGCAACCGCTCTCCCGCCTTAGTACCTCACGTAAGAAAGTTCACTCGTCGGCGTTGTTCTGACGTAACCAAACATGCTACAACAATGTTTCTGGTGTCATTGGAAAGGGCATGCAATTCTCTACAACTCCCCGTTGCCCTTTTTTTTTATTTCTTTCCCATTTCGACACAGCACCCTGAGACATTTGTCACCTAATTTGTACCTAATTGTAAATGCCCTAATCCTACAATTAGATACAAAATGGAAAAAAGTATCAACGGACAATTGAAACTACACCTATTGTTAGTACCCCCAATACATTGAAACAATCAAGCAACAACATTTAAATGAGATTCTGATTTTACAAAAAGTCATAAATTTACACACTAATTCTCACCTAACTCAAAAAATAATTGTCCTAGAGAATAACATTTTTGAAAAATTCTTAGTTTTTAGGTCCCCTATACGTGTACACAATCTTATGAAATACAGACAAAATCCACTGACACGTTCTAGAGTAAAAGCCAGACGCTCCCCTTATACCCCAGTTCAGTTGTATGTGTGTTATGATACCTCATGTGGCCTGTGGAGAGGCTAGGGGCCTTGCCTCGTGGTCAGCCTTTGTCTCGTCAGGGTTGCGCCTACGGGAACATTGTTATTGTTGCCACGAGTATAATTACTTCTTTTGTTCAGTCCTTGGGGGATTATTTTGTTTATCATAAGTTTACACAATGATACCTTATGTTTATTTGTTACTTTTGTGAAGTTAATGAGAGTGCAGGCGCCTGGGATAATTAAGCATTATAGCGGTGCCTGGTGCCCCTCCTTCCCTTACTCGTCGGGCTATGGGAACCAGAGCGAGTGCTAGAGCTCAGCTCACTCTGGTCCTGGCTCACGTTGTGACAGCATCACTGTTTGAGTGTCGGTCGTGTGTGCTTCTTTTGTTTCCCTTGCATACCGCATATTTCTTTTTGGTTCTTTATTTGATTGGAGCATAGCAGGGGCTGGAGTCATATTGAGCATATAGTTTTGTTTTAACATCTTTTTAGTTTATTATTAATTAGTGCATTCATTTCTTCTGTAGCAATCTAGAATATAAGCTTCTTTTTATTCGTCCATGTTGTTTTCCATTATTCTGCTGCATTATATTTATGTGTGAATAGTATTCCTGGTTGGTATCTATAGTGGTTTGTGGGTTGGCCTGTTTTATTTAGTTTTGGTAGGCCTTGGAGGAACGGGGTTGTTGGGTGTGTGTGTAGGCCTGCAGTGCCATAATAGGCTACTGTCTTTTTTCCTTCCACCACACAGCATCCTCTAACTCGGGCCTTAGTTAACCCTCTAGGCCCTAGGGGGTGGCAGCCAATCTGCAACCTACTAAGATACCAACTCTTGTGCCTTTAGTTTTAGCAGCAATACATTCGGTGCAGTTAGGGACTAGGGGTGGAGCCTGTTACTGGGTGAGGTTGTCCCCATTGTACCCGGGTGTATTGAGCTAACCCCAGATGATGTTGTAAGAGATAAGTCATTAAAGTTGTTTATCCCTTACAACCACACCGCCGTGCTGTGCTGAAGAGAGCCACTCGGTGTATTATTAGGACATAGGCTAGGGATAATAGGCTTGGCACAGGTTTATTGTACTGGACTTTCCATGGGTTTTTGCTTTGTATTGTTCTCAATTCCTAAGCGATTGGGCATGATACAGTGTGTTCTGGAAGTCTAGTAGTGGTATGGGTGGGATAATGTCGGTGCAGTATAGAATAACCTTAGAAGTTCTCTTGCATACTACACGCACTATGGAATAGACTCTGGGACAATAGATAATTTTTGTGTCTTCTTGTTACTGCTTTAATAAGCAAAGAGGAAGATAACCATTTTTCCTAGAGAACCTGGGAGTCTCGGTGTTTGAGTCAGATATTGAGAGCGTGTCTGTTGCAGGGTAGTACGGTGCTGTGGGGCTAGGCTATGTAAGCATCTGGTTGCCCCGGCTGCCCTCGTAACAATATATATATATATATATATATATATATATATACTAAATATTTTTATACTCACAGCCGGACTTGAACCATCGACAGTCAGAACAAGTGCCCATACTTTAATCCACTATACTACAGCGTGATAGAGGATACTCTTGTGCAGTGGATTAAGGCATAGACACTCGTCCTGACTGTTGGTGGTTCATGTCCGCCTGGGAGTATAAATATATAATTACATTTATGATCGCATTGAATCTTAACCATTGGAATATTTATCTATAATAAGGGCAGCGTAACATTATATTGTAGCATTTTGAATATGGTGTAATTCAAATTTAGAATATATATAAGAGAAATAGTGACTATAATATGTGACCTTCACCATTCACCTTGACCTTTGAATAACAAAAACACAACATTTGGACAATCGTTGCATTGACCAACCGAATTTGCCAGCAAAATTTGGTGACGATACGTAACCCGTTCAGTACAGTTCTGTTAGTTTCATTTCATACTGGATATTAAGACTATTTATTTAGTTTATGAAGGGCCCCAATAAAATTAGCAGGCTTTCAAATATCTTTATTAACCCTTTTTACTACCACAGATCCTTCATACGCTCCACAAAATCGTCTAATTATGGCTAGACTACAACAAAAAAGACGTCACCGGTACACAAAGGGTTAAACAGTCTTGGAAGAGTTTATAGAATATTATAAAAAAATTGTTTTGTTCATTGACCTTGACTTTTAACCTTAAGTATTATAATACATATATATATATATATATATATATATATATATATATATTCTCTTTTAAACAGACGAGGTTAAAGGTAACTGCAGTTTCAGCATTCAGTATTTTATTGTTACAGCTTTCTATATTTCTAACAATTTTCCTCTGGGGTTCAGAGATGAGGTACAACAGGTTAGCAAAATTCATGGTGGATCCAACGTTTCACAAGTAAACATCTTGCATCTTCAGGGAATGGGCAGGTAATGATTAGAATAAGGACAAAGCAACATATTTATACAAAATTCGAGGATCAAGAATAGGTAGGTGGGCGGAGCTACTGGGTGTGGGGTGGCTGTTCATTGGTGGAAGGCAGTCTATTCGCGAGACGGGCACTAAATCTTATCGGTGGTTGGTTGTTGGCTGTGGGTGGCTGTGATTGGTTGGTGTTGTCAGTAGTGTGCTGATCGCGGAAAGGTATGGGAGGGGGGCACAGGGCGAGAGGAACGAGGGCAGTATGCCTGTAGCGCTTGCCTGAAGGAAGAATTTGAAGGTCTTGTGTTTGGTTGTTGATGCTGGGGTTGAGCGTTTGGATATATAGAGCTTCTAAAATAGCTAGTCTTCTGGGGTCTGATTCTTTGTCGAGTATGGTAGTTTGTTTGTCTAGGTCGGCGCGAGTTAGGGCAAGATGGTGGGGGGCTTGATAGTGATCTTTTATAGCGCCAGATTGAAGGTGGAGGGTTAGTCGACGGGAAAGGCGAGTCTGTGTCATTCCAACATAGGATAGGGGTCCACAGTCCCCAGAGGTGCAAATATGCTGGTATATCACATGATTGTCTTTCGGTTGGTTGGTGGAAATGGGGCGGTTACGGAGGACAAGGTTGGAGGTCTTAGGAGATTTGTAGTAAATAATGAGTTTTATTTTATTGTCAGGGTTGGTGGGGAGGACGTTTTTGTGAATTATTTCTTTCATAATGGATTCGTCTGTTGTGTGGTCGGAAGATATGTAGTTTCTGTAGAAAAATGTAATGTCATTGGCCGGGTTGGTGCTAGGGGGGTCTTGTTTGTACCATTTTTCTAGGTGGTGGTTGATGGCATTGGTGACGTCAGTGTTGGAATACCCATTGTTGACTAGGACCTGGGTGAGCCTTTCCAATTCATTGTGTGTGTCATTCCAGGTGGTGCAATGGGTGAGGGCTCTCCTGACATAGGCGGCGATGGTGGACTGATGGTATCGTTTAGGGCATTCACTTTCCCCATTAAGACATTGGCCATTGTTAGTAGGTTTGGTGTACACTGTAGTTTTGAAGCCGTGGTCGTGGAGGGAGACAAGGAGGTCGAGGAAGGGTAGATGACCATCGGTGGTTTCTTCGTATGTGAAGTTGAGTCCGGAGGAGGCCATGAAGCGCTGCTGGAGGTCCCTGAGTTCGTCCAGGTCCTTCACCCGCACAAAGATATCATCGATGTACCTGCAGTAGACAGTGGGCCGGTGGGCAGCCAGGAGTTCCTCTTCGATAGTTCCCATGAAGAAATTGGCGAACAGGACCCCCAGGGGGCTTCCCATCGCTACACCGTCGATTTGCTGGTACATATTCCCGCGGGGGCAGAGGAAAGGGGACTCCTTGGTACATAGTTCCAAGAGCGTCTTCAGGGCCTTCTCCAGGATGTCCAGTGGGGGCGTATTAGGGCAGTGGTAAACTCGACGTAGGATAAAATCTATTGTCTTGTCAACGGACACGTTGGTAAACAAACTCTCTACGTCGAGGGAGGCGATGATGTGGTCGTTAGCAGGGGGGGCATCTCGTAGAATTTCTAGGAAGTCATAAGCAGAGTTGAGGTTGTATTGCCGAGGAACAAAAGGGGTGAGGAGTTTGTTCAGGGCCTTGGCGGTCTGGTAGGTAGCAGTAGGGATCTGTGATATGATGGGGCGGAGGGGGTTCCCGGGTTTGTGGGTTTTTATAGTACCGTAAGCATAACCTGGGGTGAATTCGCCGATGAGTTTCTTCAGGTGTACGCCATCGGCTTTGGCGTTGATAGCAGTGATGGTGGTGTTGGCTTTCCTTTTTATTTCGTCAGTAGGATTGCGAGTGATCCTTTTGAATTTGTTTTTATCACTAAGAATGTCGTCCATTTTCCGTAGGTATTCTTCTTTTCCGTGTATCACAAGGCAGGAGGCCTTATCAGCTCGTCGGATGATGATGTTGGGGTTCTCTTTAAGTTGTTTAGCGGCTTTGAAGTGGTGTTTGTTGAGGAGCTTGCTTTGGTGGGATCCCCTGGTTTTGGCGGCTTCTGCTAGTAGGGGGGGTTGTAGGGCTGGGGTGGTGGTGATCTTGCCGTCTTTCTGGGATCGTAGGATGTCATCCAGTAGGACTTCAATTTCAAGGCGTTTTCGGTGGGGTCCCGGCTTGGAAATGTAGTGGCAATTTAAGCCTTTGTTCAGTAGGTCTTCTTGGTCCGGCGTTATGGTGGTGTTGGTGAGGTTAATATATCCTTTTGTTGGCTTGGGAAGTTTTATGTTTCCACCATATAGACGGGAGAGTTTTTGGATGGTAGTGTTCTCTGTTTGTCGTCTGTGTTGTTCGCTGAGTTGTTGGAGTTTTTGGTTGATTTCTGTTTTGATGTGGTTAGGGGTGGTTTCTTCTTCATCCCATTTCTGTAGCAGGGCGTCACGTTCATATCGGAGATTGGTGGTGGTCTCTCGTTTCTCAGCTAATTCTTCTCGTATCAGTTCTTCACGAAACTGGCGGGTGCTAGTACGATGTCTGGCATTCTCGTTGTGGAGTTTTATGTTTGTATAGCCAGGTAATAGATTCTCTTTTAAACAGACGAGGTTAAAGGCAACAGCAGTTTCAGCATTCAGTATTTTATTGTTACAGCTTTCAATATTTCTAACAATTTTCCTCTGGGGTTCAGAGATGAGGTACAACAGGTTAGCAAAATTCATGGTGGATCCAACGTTTCACAAGTAAACATCTTGCATCTTCAGGGAATGGGCAGGTAATGATTAGAAACTGGAAACTGGAAACTGGATGTGAGGTAGAGACCCCACTAGTGAAGAAAGTAGAGTTGTAAGTCCAAGGTAAAGTGATGAAAGTCGAAGAGTTGGAGAGATGAAAGATGGTGGGCTGACCACCTTGCTTAGTCATTAAAATTCATCGAGTGGTATAGTTCGAGAGTCCTTTGTACTTCTGGAGGGATTATGATGTCATAGCCATCGAAGAGCATGGGCTTTGATGGTATCCTGGCTGAAGAGGGTGGGACGGCAGTAGTTGTTGTTGTTGTTGCTGTTGGTTTGTGCAGTTTGGTGAATTTTCTTGATTCTTCTGGAGGCTCGTCGAAGATAACAGGCATAGATGGTAGTGGAGATGGTGGTGGTTGAGCGGAGGTGTCAGGCTGGAGGTTTGAGGTGGTCCGAGGTGTTGTTGGAGTTGGAGTTGCTGGTGCTGGCGGAGTTGTTGTCAGCTCCTCAGCTTTCCTCTTATGCAGGCTCGGTGTTGAAGTTGCTGCCTCCTGGACTCTAGGTGTTCGAGTCTTCTGAAGGCAGAGTGGTCGAGGCAGAAGTTGAGTGTTGGAAGGCTTCTTTTTGGGCGGCTTCTCGGTTCTTCTTCGGGCAAGGAGATCTGGAGGGATGATGATGGTAGGCAGGCCATTGGCAGCCAGAAGAGCAGGCAGAAGCACAGAAAGTTGGCCTCGATCGTCCCCAGCAAGAGCAATGGCTGTGTGGACAATGACTGTGATGACGTCAGTCTTGAGGCCAGACTTCAATCCGGTGATGGTGGGTTGCTTCTGCCTTCCTTGTGAGAGTTGGGAGCCCCTTACGGGTCTGCCATGGGGTCCTGTTACTCCTGCTGCCTCCTTGCCCTTCCTTCCCTCCTTGATTGTAAACTGCACTTGCTCTCCTTCACCTAGTGACATTATTGTGCTATTGGTGTTAAGCACAATGTTCTTTCTGTGGGTGAAGAAATCCGTTTTATCTTGGTTCCTGGTGATAAATCCATATCCTCTCTTTATGTTGAACCATTTAACCACACCAGAAAAGGTGGTGGGATCTTCCTGGGTGGCCATGGTGAGAGAGGGTTGAGGTGTTGCTGCCAGGTGAGAGGTGGTGAGGACTAGGACCCAGGTCCTAGTCAACAATGGGTATTCCAACACTGACGTCACCAATGCCATCAACCACCACCTAGAAAAATGGTACAAACAAGACCCCCCTAGCATCAACCCGGCCAATGACATTACATTTTTCTACAGAAACTACATATCTTCCGACCACACAACAGACGAATCCATTATGAAAGAAATAATTCACAAAAACGTCCTCCCCACCAACCCTGACAATAAAATAAAACTCATTATTTACTACAAATCTCCTAAGACCTCCAACCTTGTCCTCCGTAACCGCCCCATTTCCACCAACCAACCGAAAGACGATCATGTGATATACCAGCATATTTGCACCTCTGGGGACTGTGGACCCCTATCCTATGTTGGAATGACACAGACTCGCCTTTCCCGTCGACTAACCCTCCACCTTCAATCTGGCGCTATAAAAGATCACTATCAAGCCCCCCACCATCTTGCCCTAACTCGCGCCGACCTAGACAAACAAACTACCATACTCGACAAAGAATCAGACCCCAGAAGACTAGCTATTTTAGAAGCTCTATATATCCAAACGCTCAACCCCAGCATCAACAACCAAACACAAGACCTTCAAATTCTTCCTTCAGGCAAGCGCTACAGGCATACTGCCCTCGTTCCTCTCGCCCTGTGCCCCCCTCCCGTACCTTTCCGCGATCAGCACACTACTGACAACACCAACCAATCACAGCCACCCACAGCCAACAACCAACCACCGATAAGATTTAGTGCCCGTCTCGTGAATAGACTGCCTTCCACCAATGAACAGCCACCCCACACCCAGTAGCTCCGCCCACCTACCTATTCTTGATCCTCGAATTTTGTATAAATATGTTGCTTTGTCCTTATTCTAATCATTACCTGCCCATTCCCTGAAGATGCAAGATGTTTACTTGTGAAACGTTGGATCCACCATGAATTTTGCTAACCTGTTGTACCTCATCTCTGAACCCCAGAGGAAAATTGTTAGAAATATTGAAAGCTGTAACAATAAAATACTGAATGCTGAAACTGCTGTTGCCTTTAACCTCGTCTGTTTAAAAGAGAATCTATTACCTGGCTATACAAACATATATATATATATATATATATATATATGTAACGCCATTAAATTATATTATATGACAATTTTATATAATATACGAAGCCTTGGAAGTATGAAGGTTTATGGTGATAATTGCTAAGCTCTAGGAAATCATTTAACGTTAGCCCCCCCAAAAAAAAATATATTAAAGAGACTTAAACTAAATTTAAGCTTAGGGGTAATATTTTACAGTCCCCCCTAGTTAATTACCGAGGGAGAGTTTATTGTGTACCTGGTTTTACCCTTTTAACCTAATTTTATGGACTTGGCTGAATTAAATTTTGTGATTTATAGCCTACAACCTGTACTATAATCTCCAAGGATTTATTTTGGCTCTTATGTTTATTATTATTATTATTATTATTATTATTATTATTATTAGTAGTAGTAGTAGTTGTAGTAGTAGTAGTAGTAGTATAATTATCATTCTTACTCTCATTAGTATACTCATTGTTATTGCCTTAGATTTTAGACCTGTTAGATTTCTTTAAAACCAAAATTGTTGTGATGCCCAAACTATCGGGTTTCGCCTCAAATGGCCCCATTCTACTGACCTACTGTGTAACTCGGCCATATGTGGTGTAGGGGTGGCTGTGTTGGTGGTGTGTGTGGTGTAATGGTGTACATGGTGTTTTTTGCGTTGAAGGTGGTGTAGATGGTGTTGTTGGTGACTGATGATGGTTATGGTGGTATGGTGTAATGGTTTAGATGGTGGTGAATGTGGTGGTGGGTGTGATGTTAGATGGTGGTAACTGTGGTGATGGGTATGGTGTAATGATGTAGGTGGTGTTGATAGTGACTGTGATGGTTATGGTTTTATGGTGTTATGGTGTAGATGATGGTGGTGAATGTGGTGTAAAGGTATAGATGGTGGTGAACGTGGTGGTGGGTGTGGTGTAATGGTGTAGATGGTTGTGGTGTAGATGGTGTTGATGGTGACTGTAATGGTGATTATGGTGATGTGGTGTTGTCTGTGGTGATGGGAGTGTTAGGCTACCTGTTATGATAATGGTGTAGATGGTGTGGTGTGATGGTGCAGGTGGTGTTTAGGGTCTTAATGGTCATACCACCAGCCGCCCAACCTGCAACATTCTGCGTTAACTGAGATGATTTATTTAACCCCGATAGACTATATAATTAATGTAATTTATTTATTGTGCAATTTGTATTAAAGGGAAACTATCATCAACACAATGACAAAGCGTTATTAGGGATCTCTCTCTCTCTCTCTCACACACACACACACACACACACACACACACACACACACACACACACACACACACACACACACACACACACACACACACACACACACACAGTCTTATAAGTATACCAGAAGCCTTGAATTATCTGTTGAGTTGTGTTGTAGGGTGGAGTAGGCTTATCCTGGCCCGGAAATGGTCTGGAAGAGTTGGAGGACTAAAGTTTACGGCCGAGGGAACTTGGTGTGTGTGAGAGAGAGAGTGAGAGTGAATGTGAGAGAGAGAGTGTGTGAGGGAGGTTGAGAGGGAGTGAGTGAGAGAGAGAGAGTTTGTCTGAGTGTGTGAGAGAGAGAGAGAGAGATTGGTAACAGGTGTCTGCTGTTGCACGGGGAGGTAGGGGATGAAGGAGAGCTAGTATGAGGAGGATACAAGGCCTCTTGCTGTCTGACCATCTCGCTACCAAGTAATCTAATTCATTATATAGCACAATATATTGTAACTAACCTAATATAACCTACCAAATGATAACTTATTCTAACATAAGTTAAATCAGGTATGGTTATTTAGGTTTTTCATATCCCTTTACTGTTACCTATGGAGATAATCTATCAAAGAGAAAGGGGCCGGTTTCGACTATCATATCCTAAAACATTCTACAATTAAACTATCGTGTTGCTCTTTTATAGTTTGGACTATCCAATTTAAAACGTAACTAAGGTAATTATTGTGTCTAGACACGAATTCTAGGTTAGTTGTTTGACTAACTTCCTTTGAACTGGACTAATTCATGGTCTTCATAACAATATAATCAAGGTTTGCATACTTTGTAGTTAGCTGTCAATTCATGGTCTTGATAACAATATAATCAAGGTTTGCATACTTTGTAGTTAGCTGTCAATTCATGGTCTTCATAACAATATAATCAAGGTTTGCATACTTTGTAGTTAGCTGTCAATTCATGGTCTTGATAACAATATAATCAAGGTTTGCATACTTTGTAGTTAGCTGTCAATTCATGGTCTTCATAACAATATAATCAAGGTTTGCATACTTTGTAGTTAGCTGTCAATTCATGGTCTTGATAACAATATAATCAAGGTTTGCATACTTTGTAGTTAGCTGTCAATTCATGGTCTTGATAACAATATAATCAAGGTTTGCATACTTTGTAGTTAGCTGTCAATTTCTAGGCTTGCCGACACTATTCAGAAAAAGATACTCACTACACAAACTTGAAATAGTGCATTAATTAAATATGTTTTTCTTTTAATTTCAGGTAAGTGTCCATCGAAGGTGTATGTGTATCATTCCGGCTGCCTTAATGAGGTAAGGTATATTAGAGTTAGCTCAAAACGGCAACACACTTAAATGGATACACTTCTATGCGGCCACACTACTAGACGGCCACACTCCTAAACGGCTACATTCATAAACAGCCACACTCCTAAGCGGCTATACTCCCAAACAGCAACACTTTTAAGGTACTTTTGAAGTAGCCTACTTAAACACTGACTGATAAAACTTAAATGATTAGGAAGAATATCACCTATAGTCTAAAAACAAAGATCTCTAAGGTAACTGAATCAAAGAGCCCCGTTAGGTAAAGTTAGTCCATTGAAAGGTTTGGTGGCGGTGACAGGATAGGGTTAAGGGGAGATTTCCACTTGAGGGATTTTTTTCTTGACCCCTTTCTCCCTCATGTTTAGCCCCATTGCTTTTGATATTATAAAACGTTTGCCCCATTAGTTTAGCGATTTTAAGAACTTTCACCCCATATTAAGACCTTTCGTGCCATTCGGGTGTCAATGTTATCCTGGCGAGCCATAGCGAGCCTGTAATTTAAGAGGAACCGGCCTTCGGCCGGGAAATTTTTCTACCGAAAAATGTACAAATATATCTTGAAAGTGACTCAAGGGGGTGTAATTTTAAGCTTGATGGAAGGTCTAGGGAACAAACTAAATACCTCCCCTTAAAGGTGGTGTTACACGAGCGCATTTTCAGGCAATTTTCGATGAGCAAGTTTGTTCTAACACAACAGGTATTGTCAGGTTCATTCGCTTTGGTATCGGAAACTAGACTGAAGGTAGAGTGACTTAGGTGGCTGAATTCTGATATGAGTTACATTTTAAAGCTGCCAGACTACAACTGCTCGTAAATATTGATGTGTTTAAAACGCTCGTGTGACATCGGCTTAAAGAAAGGTTGAGGGGGAGAAATTGAGTTAGTGAACTGGTAGTTGGAGAGGGGGGGGGGGGGGGGGAGCTACAGTGTTCCTGGATAACGTAACCGGGAACAAAACAAAATCTCCTTCTTAAATGGTGTTTATATATATATATATTTTTTTTTCAGAGGAGATTTTTTTTCTGGACCCCCTTCTTCCTCATGTTTAGCCCCATTAGTTTTGAGATTTAATTAAATTCGATCCATTAGTTTGGATCTTTAAAGGCATTTTGTGCCATTAAGGTGTTTATTTGTTCGTGGTTTGATGATTAAAGGGGAGGGTTGGTTACATAACGTTGATTGTGTAATAATAATAATAATAATAAACGGTTTATTAAACAATGGCAGCCTCATGAGCTGAAAATACACATTTTACAATTAGTGGATGAACATGAGATGTACAGATATGAGGATGGTAAGCTTAGTTTACAAACAAAATAAATAAATACAATAATGATGCATGTGCAGAATACAAATTATCATAAAATAACCATGAGAGTAAGTGATATACAGTACATATACACTTTTATTTACTTACTCATATACAGAACAACACAAACGCTCACGTATGCACACAAACATACATACATACAGAAACTGTTTTGGTATGGTTAGGGTAAAGAAGAGGGTGCAGGTACTACAATGGGAGGTTAATCCTCGGTAGTGTAGGTGTGTGTGTGTGTGTGTGTGTGTGTGTGTGTGTGTGTGTGTGTGTGTGTGTGTGTGTGTGTGTGACAGAAGGCGAAATATGGAAGAGGTGCAGGTGCAGATGGAAGGGTGCAGGTACTACAATGTGTGTGTGTGTGTGTGTGTGTGGAAGGGGGGTGGGGAGGGGGGTAATGAGAGGCGGTTAGGAAACGTGATGTGAAAATGTGTAGCCTGGTGATGGGGCTGGAGACGTGGTAAATGAGAGAGAGAGAGAGAGAGAGAGAGAGAGAGTGTATAAGCCCATGGCGCCTGCTGATGGTGGGGGATTTGTAAAAGTGGTTTGAGAGAGAGAGAGAGAGAGAGAGAGAGAGAGAGAACGAGTTAACGAGTATTGGAGGAACAAGGTGGACATCTGTTGGTGATGGAGGAATCACTCTCCCTTTATATTTAGAAGGGGAAAAACATAAGGTAACGAGAAAGGAAACTCCCTTATCGTCTTTCTAACGTTGATTAGTGTGACGCATGCCGAGTATGAGCATGCTGTACAGAACGCTCAGTCAGACCCCACTCTCGCTAGGATCGTCAGGGCAGGAACTTTGGCTGTAGTCCGTGTAGAGTTTCCTAACTCAGTTTATGTGAGCCGTTGTACTATAAGTATTATAATTATGTATTTTGTTTTCTTCTAAGTCAACGAGTTCTATTTTATATCATTAGATATAAGTATTGTGTGTGGGACTTATATATAATGAGGAGAAGAGAGAGAGTTATGTAACGACGGCCAGTGAGCGCGCCACGAGGTAGGTAGGCCTCCCTCCCTCCTCCCTCCTCCCTCCTCAAGCGCGTGGGAAATCCTTTGTCGATCCCAGATTGAGAGAGAATATGACGTAATGATTGTCAGTGGGCGGTCCTTAGTAGTTTGCGATATGCCGCTAGAGGGCCGAGTATAAAAAGGAGAGGTCCTCGCCACAATTCTTTAGAACTCATCAGGCAGAGCGACTTCTTATATCCCTTGCAACTATATATATTCTTCCGACTGATGTGAACTTTCCCTACTCTCTGTACCGCCTAACTTCTTCTTTTCCTGAAACCCTTTTTAACCTCAATGACCCCTTTGGTGCAGATTTGGTCAGCCAAAGTATTATCGCTTGAGTTCTCACGAGATATATGCCTGTTAGATAGCCTATTTTGGAAGGGATAACTAGAATAGGATTGATTGATGTTTGTTGCACTCGTATATGCATTTCCCTGTGTACGATTATCCATGTTCCTGTTTTCTGCTGGTTTAGGTAATGCTAGACTGGGATAGGGTTTCGGGAGTTGTGATTTCCTATGAGTACTAGGTTTTGGTTGAACCGGTACAATTGCAACGGAGACGTGGGAAGCCTAGGTGGTCTTTCTGACTGTGTACCTTGAGAGTTTAGCACTGTGTTGCGAGTGAGGGCTTTTGCCTCTGCCACCCAACACTGTGCTATCTCGTTTGCTTGACTTTGAGAGGATCGCCAGGAGAGAACCAGATACTAGTGATCTGGATCTCTCAAGAGAGCATCCCGTCAATTAACGTAATTTGGCCGCACAGTCTTAAGGACCTCGCTAGGCTACGAGCCGCTTGCTCAGCCATTGTTTCCTAACCTTAGATATCCCAGCTAGACTTTGCTCGACCAGCAGATACAGCATAGTATTGAAGCTTCTCCTTATGTATGTTATTGTTTATGCACTATTGATTTCATGTGTGGCACGCTTAGCTACTTTAGAGATTAGTGGCCCACGAGCACAATCCTAGTAGGCTATTGTCAGTGCATTGTCGGAGTACTTCTTCTTAATGTTTGCCATTTACTATTGTCTATTCTTATAATTCTTCTTATGTCAACTTAAAGCCTTTAATTGCCAGTGTGTTACTTATTGAATTGCTGTTCAAAATCCGATACTTACTTCTTACGAGTATTCGAGAAGCATCTAACTTTATCAGAAGATTCCTTGCTTGATGCTCGAGGACTATTGTTTAACGTAACGTAATAGTGCCGATCCGAAGTAGAGGGTGGAGGACTTCTTAAGTTCTTAGTCAAGGGTGGATTACTTCGGCTTCGGCCAACACTATTCTTTAGTGTTGTAGTACTTTCTTCTTTGTTTGATTGTTGACCAGACTAGATAACTCCCGTCTTGTTATTAGTCTGTTGTGTGAAACGCTAGTACCGAGTTCTTGTATACCCCGTTATAGCAGATAGAACTCTGGAGGGTAGTGGCGTTTTTTTGTTCGGCTGGCAGTACTCTGGGGTTGGGATCGTGTGTTTCCGTTGTGGCAGCGAGCCATACTCGAGTCCTGTGTAAGAGCCCTAGTGTACCCGAGTGCCCGGTCGTAACAAATGGCGACCTTGCTTAGGATTTTGTGAACAGTATAAATTTTTGCAGAGTTGTACAACATTTGTTTGTTTGTACTTTAGCGTGCATATTGAAGAATATTTTTTTTGTAGGGCAATTAGTAGAGCATTTAAGAGACTCCAGTTAATTTAGTAATTAGTGCTTACATAAGGGAGTTTAACACTTTTGTCTCGAGAATTTTTTGTGAACTTCAGTATGTCGTGCCCTAGTATTGACGAGGAGCGAGAGATGCCATTTGAAGAGGTGCCGTTAGTAATCAGTGAGGAGGATGCTAGAGTTTTTGTGAGTAAGCGGTACCACGTGACGGAGGAGAGGCTGACTGGGGTGAATGTTTATGGCTTGCACCTGATAGCCAAGGTTTTGGGCAGATCCAATGTAGTAGGGATGTCCAAGGGGGAGCTGATTTCCTGGGTGTTGCGTGGGCGACATGGGGTTTCGGAGGAGAGGGCGTTTGGGGGGGTTCCTCCCCAGATCCCCTCTCACTCGACTCCCACAGTGCCGTCCACTCAGTTGCCGGAGGTTAGCACTCTCCCACAGAGGGATGAGAATTGGAAGATTGGAGTGCCCTCGGGCGGTGCGTATGGTGGTTCCCCAGTTCTTGCCCCCCCTCCTTCAGTAGTGGCAGCTCCCTCTTCCTGCCTGTCTCCAGATATGATATTTAGACTTGAGCTTGCTAAAATTGAGGCTGAGTCTAGGAAGCAGGAGAATGAGGCTAGGAAGCAGGAGATTGAGGTTGAGGCTAGGAAGCATGAGATTGAGGCTGAGTCTAGAAGGCAGGAGAATGAGACGAGGAGGCACGAGGCTGAGCTTAGGTACGACTCAGAGAAATATTGTGCTCAAATAGATTTAGATAAGACTCGTGCAGAGTCGACAGGGACTCGGATGGGCCGTGAGGGCCAAGTAAGAGAACAGTCCTTGTATCACTTAGTCAAATTGGTGCCGGCATTTAGTGAAACTG
Source organism: Lithodes maja (assembly GCA_037953745.1). Lineage (NCBI taxonomy): Eukaryota > Metazoa > Arthropoda > Malacostraca > Decapoda > Lithodidae > Lithodes > Lithodes maja. Next base: position 105,202 of record JBAKBP010000740.1, on the reverse strand, counting down.
AAGTCACAGAATTTTTTAATCGTTTTGAGAAGAAGTGTAGGGAGCATAATTGGCCTGAAGAGAAGTGGGCAGCTCTGGTCTCCTCAAGACTTACGGGTAAGGGTCTGAAGGCTTATGATGCACTGCCTTTAGAGTCTTGCATTGACTACCCAGAATTGAAGAGAGCTGTCCTACGGGCATACGAGTTGCAACCAGAAACATATCGATTGAAGTTTCGGGGTGTTACAAAGACTAGGGAGGCGACCTTTCTTGAACATGCCCGGGACTTAAAAGATGCACTTACAAACTGGACACGTTCTGAGAAAGCTGAGACGGCCGAACAGTTGACTGAGCTGTTTCTGCTCGAGCAGTTTTATAAGTGTACAGGTGCAGAAATGACTTTAACTATTAAAGAAAAGAATCCAAAAACTCTACAGGAGGCAGCTGAGATGGCTGACCTCCGGCTATCATTAATTCGTGGGTGCGGGTCTGCCCAGCGTAGTGAGGCAGGTAACAAGGGGCGTGACGCCCCACCCCCCCGAGTTAGTAATATATCTTATGCAAACAAGTACAAGAGTTACGATACCAAGACTGACCACAAGACTAGCACCGTCCCATTTAAGAAGGGGCCGGGCCCTTCCCAGTACCAAGGGAAGCCCAAAGGGGAGTTAGAGTGTTATCAATGTCATAAAAAGGGGCACTTTGCAAGAGTCTGTCCTAGCAAACCACCTACAGCAGCTGTGTCTTTGGCCTGCAACATTGGTGTGTCTCTGAAGTCTTCTGAGTTTGCCCGGGGCAGTTCGTCCGAGGCTGAGGCACAGCCAGTGCAGAAGCACCTGGGAGGCTCGAACCCTGCTCAGGATGTTTTTTGCGACCATAGAGGACGGGGTTGCGTGATGTGGGCGGGGCGCAAGCATGGAGTAGAGGTCTTGCGTGATACAGGTGCTTCCCAGACTTTGATGAAAAACTTGACTGGCTACCCTATAAATGCGGCTCGGGTGGTAGTGGTGCAGGGCATTAATGCAACTCGGTCATACCCGCTGGTGCGGTTGGAGTTGGAGGTGGATGGTGTGGCACGTGAATTGGATGTTGGGATTGTGGAGAAACTGCCAGTGGAGGGCGTCGACCTTCTTCTCGGCAACGACTTTGCAATGCCCGCTTCTGAGGTTCTACCCTTAGTCGTTGCCGAGAGGCCGGCCGACGTGAGTAGGGAAGAGCGAGAGTGGGTCGAGCGGTGCCAGGCACAACCCATGGCGTGTGCTGTCACCCGAGCTCGGGCAGCTAAAGTGTCACAGCCTAGTCCTCCGTCTTCAGACCAGCAGAGGAACGATCAACAGGAGGAGGCTAGAGCTGGAGTTGGTTTTAAGAGTTTTGACTCGGCGGCTCTCCTGGGTGATTCAGTATTAGCACCATTACTTAGTTCTGGAGTAGCCCCTGGGCCTGTCATCGAGAGTGACGAGGCTGGGCATGACGAGTCTCCACGACAGCAACGTTATGAACATCGAGAGAGACAGAGGGAGCAGCCCAGTATCGGGGAGGGTCATGCATTGCTCCGGGAGCAGTTAGATCGCTTGGCACCCTCAGATATACGTCGGTTGCAGCTGGAGGACCCTGAGCTCCAAACGTGTGCTAATGGAGCTGTGGAGCTCGACGAGGACGGTGATGCACAGCCGGGAGATTTTTTTTATTTAGATGGCATCCTCTATCGGCGTTTTCAAGACCCTAACCGTAGCTGGAAAAAGGGGTCCGGAGTAGTGGACCAGTTGGTGGTGCCGCGGGAGTGCAGGGATAGCCTACTGAGTTTGGCGCATGACACACCGCTGGCAGGACATTTGGGGGTAAGAAAAACGGTGGCGGCTTTGGGGAAGTTGTTTTGGTGGCCGGGGATGAAGTCTCATGTGCAGTCATGGATAAACTCATGTGATATTTGTCAACGGGTCGGGAAACCAAACCAAGTTATTCCTAAAGCTCCGTTGCACCCTATTCCTGTAATTGGGCCACCTTTTAGTAAGATTGTTGTTGACATGGTTGGTCCACTCCCTCCCACAAAGGCTGGTAATAAATTTTTGTTAACCATCATGGATGTTGCCACTAGATACCCCGATGCATACCCCATGAAAAACGGCATGGCTAAGACGGTAGTCAGTAACTTGTTGTGGTACTTTTCAAGGTACGGGTACCCGGAGGAGATTCAGTCTGACCAGGGGTCCAATTTCACCTCCAATCTCTTTAAGCAAACAATGCAACAGCATGGGATACGGGCGGTGGTATCGTCAGCGTATCACCCTGAGAGCCAAGGGGTGCTTGAGCGGTGGCATGCCACCCTTAAAAGCATGCTCAGGTGTTATTGTGCTGACAACGGAAGAGATTGGGATCTTGGATTGCCGTATGTACTGTTTGCTGCTCGGGAAGTGCCTGGTGAGAGCCTGGGATTTAGTCCAAACGAGCTGATTTTTGGACACCGCGTCAGGGGCCCCCTTAATATGCTGCGGGAAATTTGGGAAGGAACTGTGCAGCCTTGTTCCTTGTTAAAGTATGTGTTTGAAAGCCGTGAGCGCATGCTTAAGAGTCTGGAGATGGCAGGTCGGAATTTAACAGGATCACAAGCTTTAATGAAGGACAGGTATGATCGCAAAGTGAAGCTCCGGAAGTTCATTGTAGGACAAGAGGTATTAATTTTGTTGCCTTTGGTTGGTAACCCCTTGTCTGCGAAGTATACTGGACCCTATAAAATTGTGGAGAAAATTTCGGACCTAGATTACCTTGTTGCCACTCCAGACCGGAGGAAAAAGAACCAGTTATGTCACGTGAACCTGATAAAAGAGTATGTGAGGCGCCCCTCTGAGCCTCTCACTGTCCCTGTGTTGGCTTGTTGCGGCCGTGGTGGAGAAGGAGAGGGGGACAGTCAAGCTTCAGAGGAGGATAGCTGGGATCACCATGTTTCAGCGGATCAGTGGGCGGGGAACTCGAGCCTAAGGGCTGACGAGGCTATAGCTCATTTGCCTGAGCCGCAGTTTGAAGCTATCCGTCAGTTGCTCGGTTCATACCCCACTGTATTTGCTGAACACCCAGGCCTCACTACTCAGGCTATGCATGATGTTGACGTGGGGGACCATCTACCCTTTAAGTCAATCCCGTACCGTGTGCCCCCCATAAAACTACCCGCTCTGAGGGATGAGTTGGAGTATATGCTCGGTAGAGGGTTGATAGAGAAAGGCACCGTTAAATGGACTTCCCCTGTAACACTGCAGCCTAAGCCAGATGGCAAGGTACGCTTCTGTATTGATTTCCGTAGGCTAAACGGTTTGACTCCAACTAACCCATATCCTCTTCCTCGGGTTGATGATAGTGTTGATAAAATTGGTAATGCTCGGTTTTTGTCTAAAGTAGATTTAGTAAAAGGTTACTGGCAAGTACCTTTGTCCGAGCGTGCTAAAGAGGTATGTGGTTTTGTGGTGGACGGGAGTACTTACCGGTGTAATGTTATGCCCTACGGACTTAAGAATGCACCAGCAACGTTTCAGAACCTGATGAATGAAATTGTCAAGGACATTCCAAATTGCACCGTATACTTGGACGATGTAATCATTTATGATGACGACTTTGAGAGCCATTGTGAGCACCTGGAGACCTTGTTCCGGAAACTTAGTGAAGCAGGTCTGGTAGTAAATTTGGCAAAGTGTGACTTCGTAAAAGCCACTGTGCAGTACCTTGGGTTTGTAGTGGGAAGGGGACAGGTGTGCCCTCCTCAGAACAAGGTACAGGCTATCAATAAATTTCCGCACCCAACCACCAAGAAGCAGATTATGAGATTCTTGGGTATGATAGGCTACTACAGACGCTTTATAAAAGGTTACTCCACGGTGTTGGCACCTCTCACAGATTTGTTATCTAAAGACAAAAAGTTTTTGTGGGCGCCTGAGTGTGAAAAGGCTTTTAATTTGGTGAAGCATTTGCTGTGTACTCACCCGATACTCAGGGCCCCAGACTTTAACAGGCCTTTTCAGCTGGCAACAGATGCTAGTGGTGTAGGGGCTGGTGCCGTCTTGCTACAGACAGACAATGAAGGTGTGGAACACCCAGTAAGTTTCTTTTCTAAGAAGTTCAATGCTGCACAAAAGAACTATTCTACAATAGAAAAGGAATTACTGGCGATTGTGCTGTCGCTCAGGCACTTCGAGGTGTATGTTCCAGCCTATGGCCCAGTCGTGGTTATCTACACTGATCATCACCCTTTGAGATTCCTAAATCAATTTCACAATCGCAATATGAGACTGACCAGGTGGTCTTTGATGTTGCAGGAGTATAGCCTGGACATCCGTCATATTGCGGGATGTGACAATGTGATCGCGGATTGTTTATCGAGGGTAGATGATCAGTCGTAGGCTATCACAGGTGTATGATCCCGGAGAGATTGACACACGGGTAGCCTCCTGCTTTAGTTTGAGTAGTATTTTGCGTTTGGTGCTTGTTGGCTCGCGGTTGTAGCCCAGCGTATTGGGTCGTAAAGCAGGAGTTGAGCGTTTGGTATAGAAGAAAAAATAGGCTGCCCTTATAGTGCAGCCGGAAAAAACATATTAAAATATAAAAATCATAAAAAACTCTTTCTTTTGTTATAGATAATTGTATAAGTTTGTCATAGCCTATAGAGTTTGAGTAGTCCACGAACTATCAAACGGCTGAGCTGCTGTAAGCTCGCTCTGGGAGCATGATATTATGTCTTTTGCTATTGTTGGGAGGAGTTATGAAATGTGAATTTTTTTTTTATAAGATGTGTTTTAGTGTTAAACTCAGCGTTGTTTTAGTGCCATGCGGTCGCTGGGTGTGAGGGGTTTGATGAGGTTCTGCGTGTCAGATTTTAGCTCGGGGTTGAGCAAGTAAAATCTTGGGGGAGGTGTGACGCATGCCGAGTATGAGCATGCTGTACAGAACGCTCAGTCAGACCCCACTCTCGCTAGGATCGTCAGGGCAGGAACTTTGGCTGTAGTCCGTGTAGAGTTTCCTAACTCAGTTTATGTGAGCCGTTGTACTATAAGTATTATAATTATGTATTTTGTTTTCTTCTAAGTCAACGAGTTCTATTTTATATCATTAGATATAAGTATTGTGTGTGGGACTTATATATAATGAGGAGAAGAGAGAGAGTTATGTAACGACGGCCAGTGAGCGCGCCACGAGGTAGGTAGGCCTCCCTCCCTCCTCCCTCCTCCCTCCTCAAGCGCGTGGGAAATCCTTTGTCGATCCCAGATTGAGAGAGAATATGACGTAATGATTGTCAGTGGGCGGTCCTTAGTAGTTTGCGATATGCCGCTAGAGGGCCGAGTATAAAAAGGAGAGGTCCTCGCCACAATTCTTTAGAACTCATCAGGCAGAGCGACTTCTCATATCCCTTGCAACTATCCATATTCTTCCGACTGATGTGAACTTTCTCTACTCTCTGAACAGCCTATCTTCTTCTCTTCTCGTCCCTTTTTAACCCATGATCCCTTTGGTGCAGATTTAGTCAGCCAAAGTATTATCGCTTGAGTTCTCACGAGATATATGCCTGTTAGATAGCCTATTTTGGAAGGGATAACTAGAATAGGATTGATTGATGTTTGTTGCACTCGTATATGCATTTCCCTGTGTACGATTATCCATGTTCCTGTTTTCTGCTGGTTTAGGTAATGCTAGACTGGGATAAGGTTTCGGGAGTTGTGATTTCCTATGAGTACTAGGTTTTGGTTGAACCGGTACAATTGCAACGGAGACGTGGGAAGCCTAGGTGGTCTTTCTGACTGTGTACCTTGAGAGTTTAGCACTGTGTTGCGAGTGAGGGCTTTTGCCTCTGCCACCCAACACTGTGCTATCTCGTTTGCTTGACTTTGAGAGGATCGCCAGGAGAGAACCAGATACTAGTGATCTGGATCTCTCAAGAGAGCATCCCGTCAATTAACGTAATTTGGCCGCACAGTCTTAAGGACCTCGCTAGGCTACGAGCCGCTTGCTCAGCCATTGTTTCCTAACCTTAGATATCCCAGCTAGACTTTGCTCGACCAGCAGATACAGCATAGTATTGAAGCTTCTCCTTATGTATGTTATTGTTTATGCACTATTGATTTCATGTGTGGCACGCTTAGCTACTTTAGAGATTAGTGGCCCACGAGCACAATCCTAGTAGGCTATTGTCAGTGCATTGTCGGAGTACTTCTTCTTAATGTTTGCTATTTACTATTGTTTATTCTTATAATTCTTCTTATGTCAATTTAAAGCCTTTAATATTAGTTAATTGCCAGTGTGTTACTTATTGAATTGCTGTTCAAAATCCGATACTTACTTCTTACGAGTATTCGAGAAGCATCTAACTTTATCAGAAGATTCCTTGCTTGATGCTCGAGGACTATTGTTTAACGTAACGTAATAGTGCCGATCCGAAGTAGAGGGTGGAGGACTTCTTAAGTTCTTAGTCAAGGGTGGATTACTTCGGCTTCGGCCAACACTATTCTTTAGTGTTGTAGTACTTTCTTCTTTGTTTGATTGTTGACCAGACTAGATAACTCCCGTCTTGTTATTAGTCTGTTGTGTGAAACGCTAGTACCGAGTTCTTGTATACCCCGTTATAGCAGATAGAACTCTGGAGGGTAGTGGCGTTTTTTGTTCGGCTGGCAGTACTCTGGGGTTGGGATCGTGTGTTTCCGTTGTGGCAGCGAGCCATACTCGAGTCCTGTGTAAGAGCCCTAGTGTACCCGAGTGCCCGGTCGTAACAAGCGATAGACACCCGCTAGCGAATTTTGAGTCTCCGGTATTTAGACCATTTATACTGTGAATAATTTGCTTCAAAATGTCAAGTGTTGCGGCATCAATAGTCATCCCCCCACCGTTAATCGAATTTAAAGATTGTTTATTAGGAGGAGTCACATCGGCATGGTTTATAGCCACAAAAGTTAAACAAAACATTAAGAATGGCAGTACAATACCTCTATTATTTCCGAAAAACATCGAGTATATCTTGTCGACTGGCCCGCTCCCCTCTCATATACACCCAATCATTTTCCATATTTACTATATCAATTATATTAAGCGCTTGTTTTTGTATATTTGAGCTAACTTTATTCGCTGATTGGGTAGAATTTAATGGTTCCATTTCAGTCCCAATGGCGGGATTTGTATTGTTAACTCGTAAGATGTCCTTTTGTAATACAGTACATATGAATAATAATTGTGGCAGCCCAATAAATGATAATTATCGCCAAATGCCTCCTCTAGTGTGATGTATATATCTTTCCCTGTACAATTTTGTTTTTGAATATTAAACATGGGAGCACAATCATCCACCCAATCACCATCAATAGCTGAACATTTATTTACAAGAGTATCATTGGCCCCGGGACATTTAACCTGTCGTCTTTGTTGGGTGATATTATTAGGGTAATTGTAAATCTCTCCCTCTTCCACTATAGCCTTAAAACCGAATGGTTCAACCTCTATACACCCATTATAATGATTATATTGTTTAACTATAATTCCTTTCAACTTGGGGGGTAAAATCGAGTCAAATGTATCCAGCACATTTATATACTTATCAAAAAGATGGGTTCTAGACATTACGTTTTTTTAAATCTAGCGAGCAAATCCTCCTCGGGTAACGACGACTGCTGTGTCACTATATTATTTCTGAGAAAACGTTTGGTTAAGGTTGTATTCAGTATATTTTCCGGCGACAATTTCCGTTTTCGGGACTGTAAACTTATATCCCTATGCAAGTACTTGCTTTTTATATCTCGAAAATGGGAACTAGATCCGAAAGATACAATTATTCCTAGCGTATCTGAATATTCATCATATTTTTCAATATCGAATGATTTGTTTTGATATTTTGATAACCCTTTAAAAATAGTATTTATAAATACTATTATTTTAGAGTATCTATATATTACATGTTTATAATTTTCAACGAAATATAGTATATCTTGTAAATCTGAATCTTTTATTTTCAACCCTTGTTGTAGCGTTCGGAAATAGGTCTTTGTGAATATCTCCTCCGGGGGGTTTCTTTCATTTAAATGTGCGTGTCCGTGAATAAGGTTTAAAAATTCCTCGTGGTTGAAAACGCTTCGGCAAAAATCCTTGGTGTAGTCTGTAATATTGTTTGTCCATTGTTTAGTTTCCTCATTTAATAAAGCTAAGTTTATAATGACTATGTTGTCAACTACAGCTATGAATTTATTAGAGTGTGTATTATGCTCGCTCATGTGACAATTTAATATTCTTTGGGCCTTATCTCGATCCGATACAACTATGGGAAAAACAACCGAGTGTGTGTTACTGCTGTCATTGTACAAAGCGAATGTCGGTATCCGGTGTGACGATTGGTCAGTCTCTGTCAAAAACATGTCTCCCAGTATAGTCATCGAATCATGTTGGCCCATGAGTGAACATAATTCAATAATTTCCCGACTACTAAAATTCGGCGAGTCCCACGTCGTCTTTCTTATCAAGAGCGTCATTGTTTCCAGAAACTTATTAATCTTATGAACTTATTATCTTTTTCAGCCTCATCCTCAGTGTCAGCCTCATCCTCATGGTCAGCCTCATCCTCAGTGTCAGCCTCATCCTCAGTGTCAGCCTCATCCTCAGTGTCAGCCTCATCATCGGTTACTCTTTCTTTGTCGTAAAACATAATTTATGGGCAATCAAATCAATGAATTAATTACATTCAATTGGTAATTTACTTAAGAAATATAGCATATCAAAGAAAAAGTCCGATCGACGGAGCCTTTCTAGACAGAGACAGTAACCCTGTTGAAACTTTTCCTGGATTCATCGTCATTGACATTACTACAAAGAGGATGAGTCAAGGTTTAGAAATGAAATTAGTTTTCTGGCTAAATTGTATTGTAAATAATATACACACATACCGCACATACACGTGACGGAGGTGAGTAGTACAGTTCAAGATCCCCGAAGCGACCAAACAATATCCCGCTAAAGGTCAGTTTTTTGTTTACCCGCTAAAGGGTTAACAGTGATACTATGATTATAAATAGTTAATACTTGTTCTCGTAAAGGTAAATACATAAATGAATTGTATTCAATTGGTAATTTACTTACAACATATAACACATGTATTAATATTTGTAACATAATAACAATAAAAGCAAATACACCTAATGTATATAACAGACATGAAAATATTGTAGTGGGATAATGAATGATAATGAAATGATTGGTATTATCATTAATATTGGATTCTTTACTCATAATACCTAGATTCTTGTGTCTTATTCCCTGATTTAATATTCAACATACATAATTTATTTACTATGGAATTAGTTTTCAACATATATAATTTATTAACTAATACATGAATTCCACATAGGCCTAAATGTATAATTGGAATGATAATAAATATAACACCGGCAAATAATATGACCAAAGTGTCGATCGGTGTGGACCAGTCAAGTAAGGGATAAATTTTATTATGACCATATCCATTCGTACCACCCATAATATAATATACAATAGAAAATGTCAAATATATAGCCAATACAATAATAGCTTGATAGAAGTGGAAATGCGTTTAGGTATATTGGACACAATATTGTTAAGTATTGTATATACACATGGAATGATATGTTTACTAACATTAAGTAATGTCAGCTTACTAAAGAAATAGGGATATACCAGACACCAATAAAATAGCGTTATACATATATGGAGACATTCAATTACATTGGAAAAAAAACATACAAGTTTAATATTTATATTCACCCTCATACTCTTTAAGAGTTGAAAAAAGGTTCCTATAAATGATAATACAATCATCCAATTTGTAAAATATATAACCCAATATGGATTATAATTATATATAGAATGTATAACTTCTGAAATACATAAGGATAAGAAATATATACACCAAAACACTCTAAATATTAAATAATTATACATTATGGGGCAATAACTTTGAATTTATAAATAGTTCTTCATTGTGACATTCCATATTAACATGCAACATAGGCGTATTTGAATATATAGTCTTAAGCGGTTGCATGTTGGGTGTAGGTAGAATCTCAAATACAAATGTAATCCACTAGATATATATTTATATCGACAATTTTTCCAAGAATGTCAATCCTTACTCAATAGGACTCCAAGTATGCCATTTTTCATCTTCCGACGAATCCGTAACCGTATTATAGACAGTGCCATCCCAAGGTGTATCAACCGCCCGTATATCTGAATGGCCCTTTATAATATCCGACATTCTTATTATTTTCAATTTGGCGGCAGCATCATATGACGATCTGGAATACACACAAAAATATATTTTGGTATTTTTACCCAATGGTTGCCACATCCTACCCTTCGTCTGCTCCTGTATTGCAATCTTGTCCTTTGTACTTAATGTTGATTTTTTAGATATTATCCCCCAAATAATACAATAATCTGTATTTGCTTCTATATGTTCACGATCATTTAACATATTCCTAACCGACGACGAATATGACTTTGTTTTATTATCAATAGTAACCCAGATACTGGTAAATTTTACAATCCATGACTGTAGCTCGGGTATTTCCATCCAGATATTTATTCCTGCTTTTCATAGTGGGAACTAGACACCATTATTATTTTCATTTATCTCTATATAACTCATTTGTGGCTTTACCGACATATTAGGGATACATTACCAGTCATTTTTATTAGGTGGCCACATAAAACTGAAAGGTTTTCGCCCCCATTTATACTTTTCCCATCACAAAACCGCCTAAAAAGTTTCAATACGTTACGGACATTGTTTGTAAACTGTACGAGTGAGTCTCCGCTTAGGATATGAGCATATTTCTGAAACCATATATCCAATCCTTTCATATATTATTCCTGCTTTTCATAGTGGGAACTAGACACCATTAATATTTTCATTTATCTCTATATACCTCATTTGTGGCTTCACCGACATATTAGGGATACATTGCCAGTCATTTTTATTAGGTGGCCACATAAAACTCCCATTTATACTTTTCCCATCACAAAACCGCCTAAAAAGTTTCAATACATTACGGACATTGTTTATAAACTGCACGAGTGAGTCTCCGCTTAGGATATGAGCATATTTCTGAAACCATATATCCAATCCTTTCATGTAACACATACAAATCCAAATATATTTTTCAGAATCATACTTTAAGCTATATTCAATATAGTCAAATATTTGGGTGGTATCAAAGAAAAGGATGTGGTTAAGTTCAGCGTCGACAATCTTTACAATTCTGTTATATAAAGCCGGCTTCGTATTAGTTCGAATGGTCTCCTTAAGACGACACAGTACACTCTGGACTTGCTTTACGGCCTCATTCGGTTTTCCTTTTTTCAATTGTTTAGAAACCAAACCTTGTGTATCGAACATGTCCACCAACTGCTCTATAATTAGTCCTAGTCTATTATAAAACATAGAATGTACCCCACCATCCTCATTATCCTGTTCTTTGAGATTACTTATAACATCCCCATAACTCTTTCGAAAACTAAAGTGGTCATGTACTAGTTGGTGTTTAACAATGTCTTCCAATAGGACGCTCTGTTGTTTAATAAATGTCTGGTCATGGTCACTGAAATTTACTCTAAGGAGTAGAAATATCATATTTAATATAATAAATATGATATATAGCTAATGATATTGTGGCTCCAGACCCTATCCACAACCCTCAACACAATCCACTATTAATATAACGAATACCTGGTGTACCATAGCCGGTACAGTGTACCCATATGTCAATATTGTGACCTCCATACCGGTTAGACCTTACATAGCAAGCTAATGATATTATGGCTCCTGACCCTATCCCCAACCCTCAACACAATCCACTATTAATATAGCGAGTACCTGGTGTACCATAGCCGGTACAGTGTACCGCTCTGTCAATATTGTGACCTCCATACCGGTCAGACCTCATATAGCAAGCTAAAGATAGTGTGGCTTCAGATCCTATCCACAACCCTCAACACAATCCACTATTAATATAACGTGTACCTGGTGTACCATAGCCGGTACAGTGTACCGCTATGTCAATATTGTGACCTACATACCGGTCAGACCTCATATAGCAAACTAAAGATATTGTGGCTCCAGACATTATCTACAACCCTCAACACAATCCACTATTAATATAACGAGTACCTAGTGTACCATAGCCGGTACAGTGTACCCCTATGTCAATATTGTGACCTCCATACCGGTTAGACCTTACATAGCAAGCTAATGATATTGTGGTTCCAGACCCTATCCACAACCCTCAACACAATCCACTATTCATATAACGAGTACTTGGTGTACCATAGCCGGTACAGTGTACCCCTATGTCAATATTGTGACCTCCATACCGGTCAGACCTTACATAACAAGCTAATGCTATTGTGGCTCCAGACCCTATCCACAACCCTCAACACAATCCACTATTAATATAACGAGTACCTGGTGTAACATAGCTGGTACAGTGTACCCCTATGTCAATATTGTGACCTCCATACCGGTTAGACCTTATATAGCAAGCTAATGATATTGTGGCTCCAGACCCTATCCACAACCCTCAACACAATCCACTATTAATATAACGAGTACCTGGTGTACCATAGCCGGTACAGTGTACCCCTATGTCAATATTGTGACCTCCATACCGGTTAGACCTTACATAGCAAGCTAATGATATTATGGCTCCAGACCCTATCCACAACCCTCAATACAATCCACTATTAATATAGCGAGTACTTGGTGTGCCATAGCCGGTACAGTGTACCCGTATGTCAATATTGTGACCTCCATACCGGTCAGACCTCATATAGCAAGCTAATGATATTATGGTTCCAGTCCCTATCCACAACCCTCAACACAATCCACTATTAATATCACGAGTACCTGGTGTACCATAGCCGGTACAGTGTACCCCTATGTCAATATTGTGACCTACATACCGGTCAGACCTGATATAGCAAACTAATGATATTGTGGTTCCAGACATTATCTACAACCCTCAACACAATCCACTATTAATATAACGAGTACTTAGTGTACCATAGCCGGTACAGTGTACCCCTATGTCAATAGTGTGACCTCCATACCGGTCAGACCTTACATAACAAGCTAATGCTATTGTGGCTCCAGACCCTATGCACAACCCTCAACACAATCCACTATTAATGTAACTAGTACTTGGTGTACCATAGCCGGTACAGTGTACCCCTATGTCAATATTGTGACCTCCATACCGGTCAGACCTCATATAGCAAGCTAATTATATTGTGGCTCCAGACCCTATCCACAATCCTCAACACAATCCACTATTAATATAACGAGTAGGTGGTGTACCATAGCCGGTACAGTGTACCCCTATGTCAATATTGTGACCTCCATACCGGTTAGACCTTATATAGCAAGCTAATGATATTGTGGCTGCAGACCCTATCCACAATCCTCAACACAATCCACTATTAATATAACGAGTACCCGGTGTACCATAGCCGGTACAGTGTACCCCTATGTCAATATAGTGTCAATATAGGTACCGGTTATACCTTACATAGCAAGCTAATGATATTGTGGCTCCAGACCCTATCCACAACCCTCAACACAATCCACTATTAATATAACGAGTACTTGGTGTACCATAGCCGGTACAGTGTACCCCTATGTCAATATTGTGACCTTCATACCGGTCACACTTCATATAGCAAGCTAATTATAATGTGGCTCCAGACCCTATCCACAACCCTCAGCACAATCCACTATTAATAAAACGAGTACCTGGTGTACCATAGCCGGTACATTGTACCCCTATGTCAATATTGTTACCTCCATACCGGTTAGACCTTACATAGCAAGCTAATGATATTGTGGCTATGGAGCCTATCCACAACCCTCAATACAATCCACTATTAATATATCGAGTACCTGGTGTACCATAGCCGGTACAGTGTACCCCTATGTCAATATTGTGATCTCCATACCGGTTAGACATTACATAGCAAGCTAATGATATTGTGGCTCCAGACCCTATACACAACCCTCAACACAATCCACTATTAATATAACGAGTACCTGGTGTACCATAGCCGGTACAGTGTACCCCTATGTCAATATTGTGACCTCCATACCGGTCAGACCTTACATAGCAAGCTAATGATATTATGGCTCCAGACCCTATCAACAACCCTCAACACAATCCACTATTAATATAACGTGTACCTGGTGTACCATAGCCGGTACAGTGTACCCCTATGTCAATATTGTGACCTCCATATCGGTCAGACCTTACATAACAAGCTAATGATATTGAGGCTCCAGAACCTATCCACAACCCTCAACACAATCCACTATTAATATAACGAATACCTGGTGTACCATAGCCGGTACAGTGTACCCATATGTCAATATTGTGACCTCCATACCGGTTATACCTTACATAGCAAGCTAATGATATTGTGGCTCCAGATCCTATCCACAACCCTCAATACAATCCACTTTTAATATAACGAGTGCCTGGTGTACCTTAGCCGGTACAGTGTACCCATATGTCAATATTGTGACCTCCATACCAACCAGACCACATATAGCAAGCTAATCATATTGTGGCTCCAGACCCTATCCATAACCCTCAACACAATCCAATATTAATATAACGAGTACCTGGTGTACCATAGCTGGTACATTGTACCCCTATGTCAATATTGTTACCTCCATACCGTTAGACCTTACATAGCAAGATAATTATAGTATGGCTCCAGACCCTATCCACAAACCTCAACATAATCCACTATTAATATAACGAGTACCTGGTGTACCATAGCCGATACGGTGTACCCCTCTATCAATATTGTGACCTCCATACCGGTCAGACCTTACATAACAAGCTAATCATATTGAGGCTCCAGACCCTATGCACAACCCTCAATACAATCCACTATTAATATAATGAGTACTTAATGTACCATAGCCGGTACAGTGTACCCCTATGACAATTTTTTGACCTCCATACCGGTCAGACCTCATATAGCAAGCTAATTATATTGTGGCTCCAGACCCTATCCACAATCCACTATTAATATAACGAGTATCTGGTGTACCATAGCCGGTACAGTGTACCCCTAAGTCAATATTGTGACCACCATACCGGTTAGACCTTATTTAGTAAGCTAATGATATTGTGGCTCCAGACCCTATCCACAACCCTCAACACAATCCACTATTAATATAACGAGTACCTGGTGTACCATAGCCGGTACAGTGTACCCCTCTGTCAATATTGTGACCTCCATTCCGGTTATACCTTACATAGCAAGCTAATGATATTGTGGCTCCAGACCCTATCCACAACCCTCAACACAATCCACTATTAATATAACGAGTACTTGGTGTACCATAGCCGGTACAGTGTACCCCTATGTCAATATTGTGGCCTTCATACCTGTCAGACCTCATATAGCAAGCTAATTATATTGTGGCTCCAGACCCTATCCACAACCCTCAACACAATCCACTATTAATATAACGAGTACCTGGTGTACCATAGCCGGTACAGTGTACCCCTATGTCAATATTGTGATCTCCATACCGGTCAGACCTTACATAGCAAGCTAATGATATTATGTCTCCAGACCCTATTCCCAACCCTCAACAAAATCCACTATTATTATAACGTGTACCTGGTGTACCATAGCCGGTACAGTGTACCCCTATGTCAATATTGTGACCTCCATACCGGTCAGACCTCATATAGCAAGCTAATGATATTGTGGCTCCAAACCCTATCCACAACCCTCAACACAGTCCACTATTAATATAACGAGTACCTGGTGTACCATAGCCGGTACAGTGTACCCCTATGTCAATATTGTGACCTCCATACAGGTCAGACCTTATATAGCAAGCTAATGATGTTATGGCTCAAGACCCTATCCACAACCCTCAACACAATCCACTATTAATATAACGAGTATGTGGTGTACCATAGCCGGTACAGTGTACCCCTATGTCAATATTATGACCTCCATACCGGTCAGACCTTACATAGCAAGCTAATGATATTATGGCTCCAGACCCTATCTACAACCCTCAACACAATCCACAATTAATATAACGTGTACCTGGTGTACCATAGCCGGTACAGTGTACCCCTATGTCAATATTGTGACCTCCATACCGGATAGACCTTACATAGCAAGCTAATGATATTGTGGCTCCAGACCCTATCCACAACCCTCAACACAATTCACTTTTAATATAACGAGTACCTGGTGTACCATACCCGGTACAGTGTACCCCTATGTCAATATTGTGACCTCCATACCGGTCAGACCTTACATAACAAGCTAATTATATTGTGGCTCCAGACCCTATCCACAACCCTCACCACAATCCACTATTAATATAACGAGTACTTGGTGTACCATAGCCTGTACAGTGTACCCCTATGTCAATATTGTGACCTCATATCGGTCAGACGTTACATAACAAGCTAATGATATTGTGGCTTCAGACTCTATCCACAACCCTCAACACAATCCACTATTAATATAACGAGTACCTGGTGTACCATAGCCGGTACAATGTACCCCTATGTCAATATTGTGACCTCCATACCAGTCAGACCTCATATAGCAAGCTAATCATATTGTAACTCCAGACCCTATCCACAACCCTCAACACAATCCACTATTAATATAACGAGTACCTGGTGTACCATAGCCGACACAGTGTACCCCTATGTCAATATTGTGACCTCCATACCGGTTAGGCCTTACATAGCAAGCTAATGATATTATGGCTCCAGAAACTATCCCCAACCCTCAACACAATCCACTCTTAATATAACGAGTACCTGGTGTACCATAGCCGGTACAGTGTATCCCTCTGTCAATCTTGTGACCTCCATACCGGTTAGACCTTACATAGCAAGCTAACGATATTGTGGCTCCAGACCCTATCCACAACCCTCAACACAATCCACTATTAATATAATGAGTACCTGGTGTACCATAGCCGGTACAGTGTACCCCTATGTCATTATTGTGACCTCCATACCGGTTAGACCTTACATAGCAAGCTAATGATATTGTGGCTCCAGACCCTATCCACAACCCTCAACACAATCCAGTATTAATATAACGAGTACCTGGTGTACCATAGCCGGTACAGTGTACCCCTCTGTCAATATTGTGACCTCCATACCGGTTAGACCTTACATAGCAAGCTAATGATATTGTGGCTCCAGACCCTATCCACAACCCTCAACACAATCCACTCTTAACCCTTTCACTCATTTATGATGCAGAGGTTGCCAGATTAGCAATAAGAAATAGAATTATCTCACTGTTATAATTACCTCTCCAAAATTAGTTTTTTGCCCACAGCTAACTCAAAGACAACTGCAGATGTTGAAGTAACTAAACTAAAGGTTTCTAAATACCCCCCATGGTAACAAAGGCTTTAAAGTATCCCCAATCGGCTAAAAATCGCGTCATATGTCGGGGAGGGTTAATATAACGAGTACCTGGTGTACCATACCCGGTACAGTGTACCCCTATGTCAATATTGTGACCTCCATATCGGTCAGACCTTACATAACAAGCTAATGCTATTGTGGCTCCAGACTCTATCCACAACCCTCAACACAATCCACTATTAATATAACGAGTACCTGGTGTACCATAGCCGGTACAGTCTACCCATATGTCAATATTGTGACCTCCATACCGGTTATACCTTACATAACAAGCGATTGATATTGTGGCTCCAGATCCTATCCACAACCCTCAACACAATCCACTATTAATATAACGAGTACCTGGTGTACCATAGCCGACACAGTGTACCCCTATGTCAATATTGTGACCTCCATACCGGTTAGGCCTTACATAGCAAGCTAATGATATTATGGCTCCAGACAATATCCCCAACCCTCAACACAATCCACTATTAATATAACGAGTACCTGGTGTACCATAGCCGGTACAGTGTATCCTTCTGTCTATATTGTGACCTCCATACCGGTCAGACCTCATATAGCAAGTTAATGATATTGTGGCTCCAGACCCTATCCACAACCCTCAACACAATCCACTATTAATATAACGTGTACCTGGTGTACCATAGCCGGTACAGTGAGCCCCTATGTCAATATTGTGATCTCCATACCGGTCAGACCTTACATAACAAGCTAATGATATTGTGGATCCAGACCCTATCCCCAACCCTCAACACAATCCACTATTAATATAACGAGTACCTGGTGTACCATAGTCGGTACAGTGTACCCCTATGTCAATATTGTGACCTCCATACCGGTTAGACCTTACATAGCAAGCTAACGATATTGTGGCTCCAGACCCTATCCACAACCCTCAACACAAACCACTATTAATGTAACTAGTACCTGGTGTACCATAGCCGGTACAGTGTACCCCTATGTCAATATTGTGACCTCCATACCGTTAGACCTTACATAACAAGATAATGATATTATGGCTCCAGACCCTATCCCCAACCCTCAACATAATCCACTATTAATATAACGAGTACCTGGTGTACCATAGCCGGTACAGTTTACCCCTATGTCAATATTGTGACCTCAATACCGGTTAGACCTTACTTAGCAAGCTAATGATATTATGGCTCCAGACCCTATCCACAACCCTCACCACAATCCACTATTAATATAACGAGTACCTGGTGTACCATAGCCGGTACAGTGTACCCCTATGTCAATATTGTGACCTCCATATCGGTCAGATCTTATATAGCAAACTAATGATATTGTGGCTTCTGACCCTATCCCCAACCCTCAACACAATCCACCATTAATATGACGAGTACCTGGTGTACCATAGCCGGTACAGTGTACCCAAATGTCAATATTGTGACCTCCATACCGGTCAGACCTTACATACCAAGCTAATGATATTGTGGCTGCAGACCCTATCCACAACCCTCAACACAATCCACTATTAATATAGCGAGTACTTGGTGTACTATAGCCGGTACAGTGTACCCCTATGTCAATATTGTGACCTCCATATCGGTCAGATCTTATATAGCAAACTAATGATATTGTGGCTTCTGACCCTATCCCCAACCCTCAACACAATCCACTATTAATATGACGAGTACCTGGTGTACCATAGCCGGTACAGTGTACCCAAATGTCAATATTGTGACCTCCATACCGGTCAGACCTTACATACCAAGCTAATAATATTGTGGCTGCAGACCCTATCCACAACCCTCAACTCAATCCACTATTAATATAACGAGTACTTCTTGTACCATAGCCAGTACAGTGTACCCCTATGTCAATATTGTGACCTCCATACCGGTCAGACCTCATATAGCAAGCTAATTATATTGTGGCTCCAGACCCTATCCACAACCCTCAACACAATCCACTATTAATATAACGAGTGGATTGTGTTGAGGGTTGTGGATAGGGTCTGGAGCCACAATATCATTAGCTTGTTATGTAAGGTCTGACCGGTATGGAGGTCACAATATTGACATAGGGGTACACTGTACCGGCTAAGGTACACCAAGTATTCGTTATATGAATAGTGGATTGTGTTGAGGGTTGTGGATAGGGTCTGGAGCCACAATATCATTAGCATGCTATGTAAGTTCTAACCGGTATGGAGGTCACAATATTGACATAGGGGTACACTGTACCGGCTATGGTACACCAGGTACGCGTTATATTAATAGTGGATTGTGTTGAGGGTTGTGGATAGGGTCTGGAGCCATAATATCATTAGCTTGCTATGTAAGGTCTAACCGGTATGGAGGTCACAATATTGACATAGGGGTACACTGTACCGGCTATGGTACACCAGGTACTCGTTATATTAATAGTGGATTGTGTTGAGGGTTGTGGATAGGGTCTGGAGCCACAATATCATTAGCTTTCTATGTAAGGTCTAACCGGTATGGAGGTCACAATATTGATATAGGGGTACACTGTACCAGCTATGGTACACCAGGTACTCGTTATATTAATAGTGGATTGTGTTGAGGGTTGTGGATAGGGTCTGGAGCCACAATATCATTAGCTTGTTATGTAAGGTCTGACCAGTATGGAGGTCACAATATTGACATATGGGTAAACTGTACCGGCTATGGTACACCAGGTACTCGTTATATTAATAGTGGATTGTGTTGAGGGTTGTAGATAGTGTCTGGAGCCACAATATCATTAGCTTGCTATATGAGGTCTGACCGGTATGGAGGTCACAATATTGACATAGGGGTACACTGTACCGGCTATGGAACACCAGGTACTCGTTATATTAATAGTGGATTGTGTTGAGGGATGTGGATAGGGTCTGAAGCCACGATATCATTAGCTTGCTATTTAAGGCCTAACCGGTATGGAGGTCAAAATATTGACGTAGGGGTACACTGTACCAGCTATGGTACATCAGGTACTCGTTATATTAATAGTGGATTGTGTTGAGGGTTGTGGATAGGGTCTGGAGCCACAATATCATTAGCTTGTTATGTAAGGTCTGACCGGTATGGAGGTCACAATTTTGATATAGGAGTACACTGTACCGGCTATGGTACACCAAGTACTCGTTATATGAATAGTGGATTGTGTTGAGGGTTGTGGATAGGGTCTGGAGCCACAATATCATTAGCATGCAATGTAAGGTCTAACCGGTATGGAGGTCACAATATTGACATAGGGGTACACTGTACCGGCTATGGTACACCAGGTACTCGTTATATTAATAGTGGATTGTGTTGAGGGTTGTAGATAGTGTCTGGAGCCACAATATCATTAGCTTGCTATATGAGGTCGGACCGGTATGGAGGTCACAATATTGACATAGGGGTATACTGTACCGGCTATGGTACACCAGGTACTCGTGATATTAATAGTGGATTGTGTTGAGGGTTGTGGATAGGGTCTGGAACCATAATATCATTAGCTTGCTATGTAAGGTCTAACCGGTATCAAGGTCACAATATTGACATAAGTGTACACTGTACCGGCTATGGTATACCAGGTACTCGTTATGTTAATAGTGGATTGTGTTGAGGGTTGGGGATAGGGTCTGGAGCCACAATATCACTTGCTTGCTATGTAAGGTCTGACCGGTATGGAGGTCACAATATTGACATAGGGGTACACTGTACCGGGTATGGTACACCAGGTACTCTTTATATTAATAGTGGATTGTGTTGAGGGTTGTAGCTAGTGTCTGGGAGCCACAATATCATTAGCTTGCTATAAGAGGTCTGAGCGGTATGGAGGTCACAATATTGACATAGGGGTACACTGTACCGGCTATGGTACACCAAGTAATCGTTATATTAATAGTGGATTGTGTTGAGGGTGGTGGATAGGGTCTGGAGCCACAATATCATTAGCTTGCTATGTAAGGATCCGGTGTGGAGGTCATAATATTGACATAGGGGTACACTGTACCGGCTATGGTACACGAGGTACTCGTTATATTAATAGTGGATTGTGTTGAGGGTTGGGGATAGGGTCTGGAGCCACAATATCATTAGCTTGCTATGTAAGGTCTGACCGGTATGGAAGTCACAATATTGACATACGGGTACGCTGTACCGGCTATGGTACACCAGGTACTCGTTATATTAATAGAGGATTGTGTCGAGGGTTGTAGATAGTGTCTGGAGCCACAATATCATTAGCTTGCTATATGAGATCTGACCGGTATGAAGGTCACAATATTGACATAGGGGTACACTGTACCGGCTATGGTACAACAGGTACACGTGATATTAATAGTGGATTGTGTTGAGGGTTGTGGATAGGGTCTGGAGCCACAATATCGTTAGCATGCTATATGAGGTCTGACTGGTATGGAGGTCACAATATTGACAAAGGGGTACACTGTACCGGCTATGGTACACCAGGTACACGTTATATTAATAGTGGATTGTGTTGAGGGTTTTGGATGGGGTCTGGAGCCACAATATCATTAGCATGCTATATGAGGTATGACCGGTATGGAGGTCACAATATTGACATAGGGGTACACTGTACCGGCTATGGTACACCAGGTACTCGTTATATTAATAGTGGATTGTGTTGAGGGTTGTGGATAGGGAGTGGAGCCAAAATATAATTAGCTTGCTATGTGAGGTCTGACCGGTATGGAGGTCACAATATTGACATAGGGGTATATTGTACCGGCTATGGTACACCAGATACTCGTAATATTAATAGTGGATTGTGTTGAGGGTTGTGGATAGGGTCTGGAGCCACAATATCATTAGCATGCTATGTAAGGTCTAACCGGTATGGAGGTTACAATATTGACAAAGGGGTACACTGTACCGGGTATGGTACACCAGGTACTCGTTATATTAATAGTGGATTGTGTTGAGGGTTGTAGCTAGTGTCTGGAGCCACAATATCATTAGCTTGCTATAAGAGGTCTGAGCGGTATGGAGGTCACAATATTGACAAAGTGGTACACTGTACCGGCTATGGTACACCAAGTACTCGTTATATTAATAGTGGATTGTGTTGAGGGTTGTGGATAGGGTCTGGAGCCACAATATCATTAGCTTGCTATGTATGGATCCGGTGTGGAGGTCACAATATTGACATAGGGGTACACTGTACCGGCTATGGTACACCAAGTACTAGTTATATTAATAGTGGATTGTGTTGAGAGTTGTGGATAGGTTCTGGAGCCACAATATCATTAGCTTGCTATGTATGGATCCGGTGTGGAAGTCACAATATTGACATAGGGGTACACTGTACCGGCTATGGTACACCAGGTACTCATTATATTAATAGTGGATTGTGTTGAGGGTTGGGGTAGGGTCTGGAGCCACAATATCATTAGCTTGCTATGTAAGGTCTGACCGGTATGGAGGTCACAATAATGACAGAGGGGTACACTGTACCGGCTATGGTACACCAGGTACTCGTTATATTAATAGTGGATTGTGTTGAGGGTTGTGGATAGGGTCTGGAGCCACAATATAATTAGCTTGTTATGTAAGGGTTGACCGGTATAGAGGTCACAATATTGACATAGGGGTACACTGTACCGGCTATGGTACACCAAGTACTCGTAATATTAATAGTGGATTGTGTTGAGGGTTGTGGATAGGGTCTGGAGCCACAATATCATTAGCTTGTTATGTAAGGTCTAACCGGTATGGAGGTCACAATATTGACATAGGGGTACACTGTACAGGCTATGGTACACCAGGTACTCGGTATATTAATAGTGGATTGTGTTGAGGGTTGGGGATAGGGTCTGGAGCCACAATATCATTAGCTTGCTATGTAAGGTCTGACCGGTATGGAGGTCACAATATTGACATAGGGGTACACTGTACCGGCTAGGGTACACCAGGCACTCGTTATTTTAATAGTGGATTTTGTTGAGGGTTGGGAATTGGGTCTGGAGCCATAATATCATTAGCTTGATATGTAAGGTCTGACCGGTATGGAGGTCACAATATTGACATAAGGGTACACTATACCGGCTATGGTACACCAGGTACTCGTTATATTAATAGTGGATTGTGTTGAGAGTTGGGGATAGGGTCTGGAGCCACAATATCATTAGCTTGCTATGTAAGGTCTGACCGGTATGGAGGTTACAATATTGACAAAGGGGTACACTGTACCGGGTATGGTACACCAGGTACTCGTTATATTAATAGTGGATTGTGTTGAGGGTTGTAGCTAGTGTCTGGAGCCACAATATCATTAGCTTGCTATAAGAGGTCTGAGCGGTATGGAGGTCACAATATTGACAAAGTGATACACAGTACCGGCTATGGTACACCAAGTACTCGTTATATTAATAGTGGATTGTGTTGAGGGTTGTCGATAGGGTCTGGAGCCACAATATTATTAGCTTGCTATGTATGGATCCGGTGTGGAGGTCACAATATTGACATAGGGGTACACTGTACCGGCTATGGTACACCAGGTACTCGTTATATTAATAGTGGAGTGTGTTGAAGGTTGTGGATAGGGTCTGGAGCCATAATATCATTAGCTTGCTATGTAAGGTCTAACCGGTATGGAGGTCACAATCTTTACTTAGGGGTACACTGTACCGGCTATGGTACACCAGATACTCATTACATTAATAGTGTGTTGTGTTGAAGGTTGTGGATAGGGTCTGGAGCCATAATATCATTAGCTTGCTATGTAAGGTCTAACCGGTATGGAGGTCACAATCTTTACTTAGGGGTACACTGTACCGGCTATGGTACACCAGATACTCGTTACATTAATAGTGGATTGTGTTGAGGGTTGTGGATAGGGTCTGGAGCCACAATATCATTAGCTTGCTATGTAAGGCCTAACCGGTATGGAGGTCACAATATTGACATAGGGGTACACTGTAACAGCTATGGTACATCAGGTACTCGTTTTATTAATAGTGGATTGTGTTGAGGGTTGTGGATAGGGTCTGGAGCCACAATATCATTAGCTTGTTATGTAAGGTCTGACCGGTATGGAGGTCACAATATTGATATAGAGGTACACTGTACCGGCTATGGTACACCAAGTACTCGTTATATGAATAGTGGATTGTGTTTAGGGTTGTGGATAGGGTCTGGAGCCACAATATTATTAGCATGCAATGTAAGGTCTAACCGGTATGGAGGTCACAATATTGACATAGGGGTACACTGTACCGGCTATGGTACACCAGATACTCGTTTTATTAATAGTGGATTGTGTTGAGGGTTGTAGATAGTGTCTGGAGCCACAATATCATTAGCTTGCTATATGAGGTCGGACCGGTATGGAGGTCACAATATTGACATAGGGGTACACTGTACCGGCTATGGTACACCAGGTACTCGTGATATTAAGAGTGGATTGTGTTGAGGGTTGTGGATAGGGTCTGGAACCATAATATCATTAGCTTGCTATGTAAGGTCTAACCGGTATCGAGGTCACAATATTGACATAGGGGTACACTGTACGGGCTATGGTACACCAGGTACTCGTTATATTAATAGTGGATTGTGTTGAGGGTTGTAGACAGTGTCTGGAGCCACAATATCATTAGCTTGCTATATGAGGTCTGACCGGTATGGAGGTCACAATATTGACATAGGGGTACACTGTACCGGCAATGGTACACCAGGTACACGTTATATTAATAGTGGATTGTGTTGAGGGTTGGGGATAGGGTCTGGAGCCATAATATCAGTAGCTTACTATGTAAGGTCTGACCGGTATGGAGGTCACAATATTGACATAAGGGTACACTGTACCGGCTATGGAACACCAGGTACTCGGTATGTTAATAGTGGATTGTGTTGAGGGTTGGGGATAGGGTCTGGAGCCACAATATCATTAGCTTGCTATGTAAGGTCTGACCGGTATGGAGGTCACAATATTGACATAGGGGTACACTGTACCGGCTAGGGTACACCAGGCACTCGTTATATTAATAGTGGATTTTGTTGAGGGATGGGGATAGGGTCTGGAGCCATAATATCATTAGCTTGCTATCTAAGGTCTGACCGGTATGGAGGTCACAATATTGACATAAGGGTACACTATACCGGCTATGGTACACCAGGTACTCGTTATGTTAAAAGAGGATTGTGTTGAGGGTTGGGGATAGGGTCTGGAGCCACAATATCATTAGCTTGCTATGTAAGGTCTGACCGGTATGGAGGTCACAATATTGACATAGGGGTACACCAGGCACTCGTTATATTAATAGTGGATTTTGTTGAGGGTTGGGGATAGGGTCTGGAGCCATAATATCATTAGCTTGCTATGTAAGGTCTGACCGGTATGGAGGTCACAATATTGACATAAGGGTACACTATACCGGCTATGGTACACCAGGTACTCGTTATGTTAATAGTGGATTGTGTTGAGGGTTGGGGATAGGGTCTGGAGCCACAATATCATTAGCTTGCTATGTAAGGTCTGACCGGTATGGAGGTTACAATATTGACAAAGGGGTACACTGTACCGGGTATGGTACACCAGGTACTCGTTATATTAATAGTGGATTGTGTTGAGGGTTGTAGCTAGTGTCTGGAGCCACAATATCATTAGCTTGCTAAAAGAGGTCTGAGCGGTATGGAGGTCACAATATTGACAAAGTGGTACACTGTACCGGCTATGGTACACCAAGTACTCGTTATATTAATAGTGGATTGTGTTGAGGGTTGTGGATAGGGTCTGGAGCCACAATATCATTAGCTTGCTATGTATGGATCCGGTGTGGAGGTCACAATATTGACATAGGGGTACACTGTACCGGCTATGGTACACCAAGTACTCGTTATATTAATAGTGGATTGTGTTGAGAGTTGTGGATAGGTTCTGGAGCCACAATATCATTAGCTTGCTATGTATGGATCCGGTGTGGAAGTCACAATATTGACATAGGGGTACACTGTACCGGCTATGGTACACCAGGTACTCGCTATATTAATAGTGGAATTTGTTGAGGGTTGGGGTAGGGTCTGGAGCCACAATATCATTAGCTTGCTATGTAAGGTCTGACCGGTATGGAGGTCACAATAATGACAGAGGGGTACACTGTACCGGCTATGGTACACCAGGTACTCGTTATATTAATAGTGGATTGTGATGAGGGTTGTGGATAGGGTCTGGAGCCACAATATAATTAGCTTGTTATGTAAGGGTTGACCGGTATGGAGGTCACAATATTGACATAGGGGTACACTGTACCGGCTATGGTACACCAAGTACTCGTTATATTAATAGTGGATTGTGTTGAGGGTTGTGGATAGGGTCTGGAGCCACAATATCATTAGCTTGTTATGTAAGGTCTAACCGGTATGGAGGTCACAATATTGACATAGGGGTACACTGTACGGGCTATGGTACACCAGGTACTCGGTATATTAATAGTGGATTGTGTTGAGGGTTGGGGATAGGGTCTGGAGCCACAATATCATTAGCTTGCTATGTAAGGTCTGACCGGTATGGAGGTCACAATATTGACATAGGGGTACACTGTACCGGCTAGGGTACACCAGGCACTCGTTATTTTAATAGTGGGTTTTATTGAGGGTTGGGGATAGGGTCTGGAGCCATAATATCATTAGCTTGCTATGTAAGGTCTGACCGGTATGGAGGTCACAATATTGACATAAGGGTACACTATACCGGCTATGGTACACCAGGTACTCGTTATATTAATAGTGGATTGTGTTGAGGGTTGGGGATAGGTTCTGGAGCCACAATATCAATAGCTTGCTATTTAAGGTCTGCCCGGTATGGAGGTTACAATATTGACAAAGGGGTACACTGTACCGGGTATGGTACACCAGGTACTCGTTATATTAATAGTGGATTGTGTTGAGGGTTGTAGCTAGTGTCTGGAGCCACAATATCATTACCTTGCTATAAGAGGTCTGAGCGGTATGGAGGTCACAATATTGACAAAGTGGTACACTGTACCGGCTATGGTACACCAAGTACTCGTTATATTAATAGTGGATTGTGTTGAGGGTTGTGGATAGGGTCTGGAGCCACAATATCATTAGCTTGCTATGTAAGGTCTGACCGGTATGGAGGTTACAATAGTGACAAAGGGGTACACTGTACCGGGTATGGTACACCAGGTACTCGTTATATTAATAGTGGATTGTGTTGAGGGTTGTAGCTAGTGTCTGGAGCCACAATATCATTAGCTTGCTATAAGAGGTCTGAGCGGTATGGAGGTCACAATATTGACAAAGTGGTACACTGTACCGGCTATGGTACACCAAGTACTCGTTATATTAATAGTGGATTGTGTTGAGGGTTGTGGATAGGGTCTGGAGCCACAATATCATTAGCTTGCTATGTATGGATCCGGTGTGGAGGTCACAATATTGACATAGGGGTACACTGTACCGGCTATGGTACACCAAGTACTTGTTATATTAATAGTGGATTGTGTTGAGAGTTGTGGATAGGTTCTGGAGCCACAATATCATTAGCTTGCTATGTATGGATCCGGTGTGGAAGTCACAATATTGACATAGGGGTACACTGTACCGGCTATGGTACACCAGGCACTCGTTATATTAATAGTGGATTGTGTTGAGGGTTGGGGTAGGGTCTGGAGCCACAATATCATTAGCTTGCTATGTAAGGTCTGACCGGTATGGAGGTCACAATAATGACAGAGGGGCACACTGTACCGGCTATGGTACACCAGGTACTCGTTATATAAATACTGGATTGTGTTGAGGGTTGTGGATAGGGTCTGGAGCCACAATATAATTAGCTTGTTATGTAAGGGTTGACCGGTATAGAGGTCACAATATTGACATAGGGGTACACTGTACCGGCTATGGTACACCAAGTACTCGTTATATTAATAGTGGATTGTGTTGAGGGTTGTGGATAGGGTCTGGAGCCACAATATCATTAGCTTGTTATGTAAGGTCTAACCGGTATGGAGGTCACAATATTGACATAGGGGTACACTGTACGGGCTATGGTACACCAGGTACTCGGTATATTAATAGTGGATTGTGTTGAGGGTTGGGGATAGGGTCTGGAGCCACAATATCATTAGCTTGCTATGTAAGGTCTGACCGGTATGGAGGACACAATATTGACATAGGGGTACACTGTACCGGCTAGGGTACACCAGGCACTCGTTATTTTAATTGTGGATTTTGTTGAGGGTTGGGGATAGGGTCTGGAGCCATAATATCATTAGCTTGCTATGTAAGGTCTGACCGGTATGGAGGTCACAATATTGACATAAGGGTACACTATACCGGCTATGGTACACCAGGTACTCGTTATATTAATAGTGGATTGTGTTGAGAGTTGGGGATAGGGTCTGGAGCCACAATATCATTAGCTTGCTATGTAAGGTATGACCGGTATGGAAGTTACAATATTGACAAAGGGGTACACTGTACCGGGTATGGTACACCAGGTACTCGTTATATTAATAGTGGATTGTGTTGAGGGTTGTAGCTAGTGTCTGGAGCCACAATATCATTAGCTTGCTATAAGAGGTCTGAGCGGTATGGAGGTCACAATATTGACAAAGTGGTACACTGTACCGGCTATGGTATACCAAGTACTCGTTATATTAATAGTGGATTGTGTTGAGGGTTGTCGATAGGGTCTGGAGCCACAATATTATTAGCTTGCTATGTATGGATCCGGTGTGGAGGTCACAATATTGACATAGGGGTACACTGTACCGGCTATGGTACACCAGGTACTCGTTATATTAATAGTGGAGTGTGTTGAAGGTTGTGGATAGGGTCTGGAGCCATAATATCATTAGCTTGCTATGTAAGGTCTAACCGGTATGGAGGTCACAATCTTTACTTAGGGGTACACTGTACCGGCTATGGTACACCAGATACTCATTACATTAATAGTGTGTTGTGTTGAAGGTTGTGGATAGGGTCTGGAGCCATAATATCATTAGCTTGCTGTGTAAGGTCTAACCGGTATGGAGGTCACAATCTTTACTTAGGGGTACACTGTACCGGCTATGGTACACCAGATACTTGTTACATTAATAGTGGATTGTGTTGAGGGTTGTGGATAGGGTCTGGAGCCACAATATCATTAGCTTGCTATGTAAGGCCTAACCGGTATGGAGGTCACAATATTGACATAGGGGTACACTGTACCAGCTATGGTACATCAGGTACTCGTTTTATTAATAGTGGATTGTGTTGAGGGTTGTGGATAGGGTCTGGAGCCACAATATCATTAGCTTGTTATGTAAGGTCTGACCGGTATGGAGGTCACAATATTGATATAGAGGTACACTGTACCGGCTATGGTACACCAAGTACTCGTTATATGAATAGTGGATTGTGTTGAGGGTTGTGGATAGGGTCTGGACCCACAATATCATTAGCATGCAATGTAAGGTCTAACCGGTATGGAGGTCACAATATTGACATAGGGGTACACTGTACCGGCTATGGTACACCAGGTACTCGTTATATTAATAGTGGATTGTGTTGAGGGTTGTAGATAGTGTCTGGAGCCACAATATCATTAGCTTGCTATGTAAGGTCTGACCGGTATGGAGGACACAATATTGACATAGGGGTACACTGTACCGGCTAGGGTACACCAGGCACTCGTTATTTTA
Source organism: Lithodes maja (assembly GCA_037953745.1). Taxonomy (NCBI): domain Eukaryota; kingdom Metazoa; phylum Arthropoda; class Malacostraca; order Decapoda; family Lithodidae; genus Lithodes; species Lithodes maja. The sequence goes on along the minus strand of JBAKBP010000740.1, from coordinate 75,115 downwards.
ATAGTGGATTTTGTTGAGGGTTGGGGATAGGGTCTGGAGCCATAATATCATTAGCTTGCTATGTAAGGTCTGACCGGTATGGAGGTCACAATATTGACATAAGGGTACACTATACCGGCTATGGTACACCAGGTACTCGTTATATTAATAGTGGATTGTGTTGAGAGTTGGGGATAGGGTCTGGAGCCACAATATCATTAGCTTGCTATGTAAGGTCTGACCGGTATGGAGGTTACAATATTGACAAAGGGGTACACTGTACCGGGTATGGTACACCAGGTACTCGTTATATTAATAGTGGATTGTGTTGAGGGTTGTAGCTAGTGTCTGGAGCCACAATATCATTAGCTTGCTATAAGAGGTCTGAGCGGTATGGAGGTCACAATATTGACAAAGTGGTACACTGTACGGCTATGGTACACCAAGTACTCATTATATTAATAGTGGATTGTGTTGAGGGTTGTCGATAGGGTCTGGAGCCACAATATTATTAGCTTGCTATGTATGGATCCGGTGTGGAGGTCACAATATTGACATAGGGGTACACTGTACCGGCTATGGTACACCAGGTACTTGTTATATTAATAGTGGAGTGTGTTGAAGGTTGTGGATAGGGTCTGGAGCCAAAATATCATTAGCTTGCTATGTAAGGTCTAACCGGTATGGAGGTCACAATCTAGACTTAGGGGTACACTGTACCGGCTATGGTACACCAGATACTCATTACATTAATAGTGTGTTGTGTTGAAGGTTGTGGATAGGGTCTGGAGCCATAATATCATTAGCTTGCTATGTAAGGTCTAACCGGTATGGAGGTCACAATCTTTACTTAGGGGTACACTGTACCGGCTATGGTACACCAGATACTCGTTACATTAATAGTGGATTGTGTTGAGGGTTGTGGATAGGGTCTGGAGCCACAATATCATTAGCTTGCTATGTAAGGCCTAACCGGTATGGAGGTCACAATATTGACATAGGGGTACACTGTACCAGCTATGGTACATCAGGTACTCGTTTTATTAATAGTGGATTGTGTTGAGGGTTGTGGATAGGGTCTGGAGCCACAATATCATTAGCTTGTTATGTAAGGTCTGACCGGTATGGAGGTCACAATATTGATATAGAGGTACACTGTACCGGCTATGGTACACCAAGTACTCGTTATATGAATAGTGGATTGTGTTGAGGGTTGTGGATAGGGTCTGGAGCCACAATATCATTAGCATGCAATGTAAGGTCTAACCGGTATGGAGGTCACAATATTGACAGAGGGGTACACTGTACCGGCTATGGTACACCAGGTACTCGTTATATTAATAGTGGATTGTGTTGAGGGTTGTAGATAGTGTCTGGAGCCACAATATCATTAGCTTGCTATATGAGGTCGGACCGGTATGGAGGTCACAATATTGACATAGGGGTACACTGTACCGGCTATGGTACACCAGGTAACTCGTTATATTAATAGTGGATTGTGTTGAGGGTAGGGGATAGGGTCTGGAGCCATAATATCATTAGCTTACTATGCAAGGTCTGACCGGTATGGAGGTCACAATATTGACATAAGGGTACACTGTTCCGGCTATGGTACACCAGGTACTCGTTATGTTAATAGTGGATTGTGTTGAGGGTTGGGGATAGGGTCTGGAGCCACAATATCACTTGCTTGCTATGTAAGGTCTGACCGGTATGGAGGTCACAATATTGACATAGGGGTACACTGTACCGGGTATGGTACACCAGGTACTCGTTATATTAATAGTGGATTGTGTTGAGGGATGTGGATAGGGTCTGGAGCCACGATTTCATTAGCTTGCTATGTAAGGCCTAACCGGTATGGAGGTCACAATATTGACATAGGGGTACACTGTACCAGCTATGGTACATCAGGTACTCGTTATATTAATAGTGTATTGTGTTGAGTGTTGTGGATAGGGTCTGGAGCCACGATTTCATTAGCTTGCTATGTAAGGCCTAACCGGTATGGAGGTCACAATCTTTACTTAGGGGTACACTGTACCGGCTATGGTACACCAGATACTCGTTATATTAATAGTGGATTGTGTTGAGAGTTGTGGATAGGGTCTGGAGCCATAATATCATTAGCTTGCTATGTAAGGTCTATCCGGTATGGAGGTCACAATCTTTACTTAGGGGTATACTGTACCGGCTAGGGTACACCAGGCACTCGTTATTTTAATAATGGATTTTGTTGAGGGTTGGGGATAGGGTCTGGAGCCACAATTTCATTAGCTTGCTATGTAAGGCCTAGCCGGTATGGAGGTCACAATATTGACAAAGGGGTACACTGTACCGGCTAGGGTACACCAGGCACTCGTTATTTTAATAGTGGATTTTGTTGAGGGTTGGGGATAGGGTCTGGAGCCATAATATCATTAGCTTGCTATGTAAGGTCTGACCGGTATGGAGGTCACAATATTGACATAAGGGTACACTATACCGGCTATGGTACACCAGGTACTCGTTATATTAATAGTGGATTGTGTTGAGGGTTGGGGATAGGGTCTGGAGCCACAATATCATTAGCTTGCTATGTAAGGTCTGACCGGTATGGAGGTTACAATATTGACAAAGGGGTACACTGTACCGGGTATGGTACACCAGGTACTCGTTATATTAATAGTGGATTGTGTTGAGGGTTGTAGCTAGTGTCTGGAGCCACAATATCATTAGCTTGCTATAAGAGGTCTGAGCGGTGTGGAGGTCACAATATTGACATAGGGGTACACTGTACCGGCTATGGTACACCAGGTACTCGTTGTATTAATAGTGGATTGTGTTGAAGGTTGTGGATAGGGTCTGGAGCCATAATATCATTAGCTTGCTATGTAAGGTCTAACCGGTATGGAGGTCACAATCTTTACTTAGGGGTACACTGTACCGGCTATGGTACACCAGATACTCCTTACATTAATAGGGGGTTGTGTTGAAGGTTGTGGATAGGGTCTGGAGCCATAATATCATTAGCTTGCTATGTAAGGTCTAACCGGTATGGAGGTCACAATATTGATATAGGGGTACACTGTACCGGCTATGGTACACCAGATACTCGTTACATTAATAGTGGATTGTGTTGAGGGTTGTGGATAGGGTCTGGAGCCACAATATCATTAGCTTGCTACGTAAGGCCTAACCGGTATGGAGGTCACAATATTGACATAGGGGTACACTGTACCAGCTATGGTACATCAGGTACTCGTTTTATTAATAGTGGATTGTGTTGAGGGTTGTGGATAGGGTCTGAAGCCACAATATCATTAGCTTGTTATGTAAGGTCTGACCGGTATGGAGGTCACAATATTGATATAGGGGTACACTGTACCGGCTATGGTACACCAAGTACTCGTTATATGAATAGTGGATTGTGTTGAGGGTTGTGGATAGGGTCTGGAGCCACAATATCATTTGCATGCAATGTAAGGTCTAACCGGTATGGAGGTCACAATATTGACATGGGGGTACACTGTACCGGCTATGGTACACCAGGTACACGTTATATTAATAGTGGATTGTGTTGAGGGTTGTTGATAGGGTCTGGAGCCACAATATCATTAGCTTGCTATATGAGGTCTGACCGGTATGGAGGTCACAATATTGACATAGGGGTACACTGTACCGGCTATGGTACACCAGGTAACTCGTTATATTAATAGTGGATTGTGTTGAGGGTAGGGGATAGGGTCTGGAGCCACGATTTCATTAGCTTGCTATGTAAGGCCTAACCGGTATGGAGGTCACAATATTGACATAGGGGTACACTGTACCAGCTATGGTACATCAAGTACTCGTTATATTAATAGTGGATTGTGTTGAGTGTTGTGGATAGGGTCTGGAGCCACAATATCATTAGCTTGTTATGTAAGGTCTGACCGGTATGGTGGTCACAATATTGACATAGGGGTACACTGTACCGGCTATGGTACACCAGGTACTCGTTATATTAATAGTGGATTGTGTTGAGGGTTGTGGATAGGGTCTGGAGCCATAATATCATTAGCTTGCTATGTAAGGTCTATCCGGTATGGAGGTCACAATCTTTACTTAGGGGTACACTGTACCGGCTATGGTACACCAGATACTCGTTACATTAATAGTGGATTATCTTGAGGGTTGTGGATAGGCTCTGGAGCCACAATATCACTTGCTTGCTATGTAAGGTCTGACCGGTATGGAGGTCACAATATTGACATAGGGGTACACTGTACCGGGTATGGTACACCAGGTACTCGTTATATTAATAGTGGATTGTGTTGAGGGTTGTGGATAGGGTCTGGAGCCATAATATCATTAGCTTGCTATGTAAGGTCTATCCGGTATGGAGGTCACAATCTTTACTTAGGGGTACACTGTACCGGCTATGGTACACCAGATACTCGTTACATTAATAGTGGATTATCTTGAGGGTTGTGGATAGGGTCTGGAGCCACAATATCACTTGCTTGCTATGTAAGGTCTGACCGGTATGGAGGTCACAATATTGACATAGGGGTACACTGTACCGGGTATGGTACACCAGGTACTCGTTATATTAATAGTGGATTGTGTTGAGGGTTGTAGATAGTGTCTGGAGCCACAATATCATTAGCTTGCTATATGAGGTCTGACAGGTATGGAGGTCACAATATTGACATAGGGGTACACTGTACCGGCAATGGTACACCAGGTACACGTTATAGTAATAGTGGATTGTGTTGAGGGTTGGGGATAGGGTCTGGAGCCATAATATCAGTAGCTTACTATGTAAGGTCTGACCGGTATGGAGGTCACAATATTGACATAAGGGTACACTGTACCGGCTATGGAACACCAGGTACTCGGTATGTTAATAGTGGATTGTGTTGAGGGTTGGGGATAGGGTCTGGAGCCACAATATCATTAGCTTGCTATGTAAGGTCTGACCGGTATGGAGGTCACAATATTGACATAGGGGTACACTGTACCGGCTAGGGTACACCAGGCACTCGTTATATTAATAGTGGATTTTGTTGAGGGATGGGGATAGGGTCTGGAGCCATAATATCATTAGCTTGCTATCTAAGGTCTGACCGGTATGGAGGTCACAATATTGACATAAGGGTACACTATACCGGCTATGGTACACCAGGTACTCGTTATGTTAAAAGAGGATTGTGTTGAGGGTTGGGGATAGGGTCTGGAGCCACAATATCATTAGCTTGCTATGTAAGGTCTGACCGGTGTGGAGGTCGCAATATTGACATAGGGGTACACCAGGCACTCGTTATATTAATAGTGGATTTTTTTGAGGGTTGGGGATAGGGTCTGGAGCCATAATATCATTAGCTTGCTATGTAAGGTCTGACCGGTATGGAGGTCACAATATTGACATAAGGGTACACTATACCGGCTATGGTACACCAGGTACTCGTTATGTTAATAGTGGATTGTGTTGAGGGTTGGGGATAGGGTCTGGAGCCACAATATCATTAGCTTGCTATGTAAGGTCTGACCGGTATGGAGGTTACAATATTGACAAAGGGGTACACTGTACCGGGTATGGTACACCAGGTACTCGTTATATTAATAGTGGATTGTGTTGAGGGTTGTAGCTAGTGTCTGGAGCCACAATATCATTAGCTTGCTAAAAGAGGTCTGAGCGGTATGGAGGTCACAATATTGACAAAGTGGTACACTGTACCGGCTATGGTACACCAAGTACTCGTTATATTAATAGTGGATTGTGTTGAGGGTTGTGGATAGGGTCTGGAGCCACAATATCATTAGCTTGCTATGTATGGATCCGGTGTGGAGGTCACAATATTGACATAGGGGTACACTGTACCGGCTATGGTACACCAAGTACTCGTTATATTAATAGTGGATTGTGTTGAGAGTTGTGGATAGGTTCTGGAGCCACAATATCATTAGCTTGCTATGTATGGATCCGGTGTGGAAGTCACAATATTGACATAGGGGTACACTGTACCGGCTATGGTACACCAGGTACTCGCTATATTAATAGTGGAATTTGTTGAGGGTTGGGGTAGGGTCTGGAGCCACAATATCATTAGCTTGCTATGTAAGGTCTGACCGGTATGGAGGTCACAATAATGACAGAGGGGTACACTGTACCGGCTATGGTACACCAGGTACTCGTTATATTAATAGTGGATTGTGATGAGGGTTGTGGATAGGGTCTGGAGCCGCAATATAATTAGCTTGTTATGTAAGGGTTGACCGGTATGGAGGTCACAATATTGACATAGGGGTACACTGTACCGGCTATGGTACACCAAGTACTCGTTATATTAATAGTGGATTGTGTTGAGGGTTGTGGATAGGGTCTGGAGCCACAATATCATTAGCTTGTTATGTAAGGTCTAACCGGTATGGAGGTCACAATATTGACATAGGGGTACACTGTACGGGCTATGGTACACCAGGTACTCGGTATATTAATAGTGGATTGTGTTGAGGGTTGGGGATAGGGTCTGGAGCCACAATATCATTAGCTTGCTATGTAAGGTCTGACCGGTATGGAGGTCACAATATTGACATAGGGGTACACTGTACCGGCTAGGGTACACCAGGCACTCGTTATTTTAATAGTGGGTTTTGTTGAGGGTTGGGGATAGGGTCTGGAGCCATAATATCATTAGCTTGCTATGTAAGGTCTGACCGGTATGGAGGTCACAATATTAACATAAGGGTACACTATACCGGCTATGGTACACCAGGTACTCGTTATATTAATAGTGGATTGTGTTGAGGGTTGGGGATAGGTTCTGGAGCCACAATATCAATAGCTTGCTATTTAAGGTCTGCCCGGTATGGAGGTTACAATATTGACAAAGGGGTACACTGTACCGGGTATGGTACACCAGGTACTCGTTATATTAATAGTGGATTGTGTTGAGGGTTGTAGCTAGTGTCTGGAGCCACAATATCATTAGCTTGCTATAAGAGGTCTGAGCGGTATGGAGGTCACAATATTGACAAAGTGGTACACTGTACCGGCTATGGTACACCAAGTACTCGTTATATTAATAGTGGATTGTGTTGAGGGTTGTGGATAGGGTCTGGAGCCACAATATCATTAGCTTGCTATGTAAGGTCTGACCGGTATGGAGGTTACAATATTGACAAAGGGGTACACTGTACAGGGTATGGTACACCAGGTACTCGTTATATTAATAGTGGATTGTGTTGAGGGTTGTAGCTAGTGTCTGGAGCCACAATATCATTAGCTTGCTATAAGAGGTCTGAGCGGTATGGAGGTCACAATATTGACAAAGTGGTACACTGTACCGGCTATGGTACACCAAGTACTCGTTATATTAATAGTGGATTGTGTTGAGGGTTGTGGATCGGGTCTGGAGCCACAATATCATTAGCTTGCTATGTATGGATCCGGTGTGGAGGTCACAATATTGACATAGGGGTACACTGTACCGGCTATGGTACACCAAGTACTCGTTATATTAATAGTGGATTGTGTTGAGAGTTGTGGATAGGTTCTGGAGCCACAATATCATTAGCTTGCTATGTATGGATCCGGTGTGGAAGTCACAATATTGACATAGGGGTACACTGTACCGGCTATGGTACACCAGGTACTCGTTATATTAATAGTGGATTGTGTTGAGGGTTGGGGTAGGGTCTGGAGCCACAATATCATTAGCTTGCTATGTAAGGTCTGACCGGTATGGAGGTCACAATAATGACAGAGGGGCACACTGTACCGGCTATGGTACACCATGTACTCGTTATATTAATAGTGGATTGTGTTGAGGGTTGTGGATAGGGTCTGGAGCCACAATATAATTAGCTTGTTATGTAAGGGTTGACCGGTATAGAGGTCACAATATTGACATAGGGGTACACTGTACCGGCTATGGTACACCAAGTACTCGTTATATTAATAGTGGATTGTGTTGAGGGTTGTGGATAGGGTCTGGAGCCACAATATCATTAGCTTGTTATGTAAGGTCTAACCGGTATGGAGGTCACAATATTGACATAGGGGTACACTGTACGGGCTATGTAACACCAGGTACTCGGTATATTAATAGTGGATTGTGTTGAGGGTTGGGGATAGGGTCTGGAGCCACAATATCATTAGTTGCTATGTAAGGTCTGACCGGTATGGAGGACACAATATTGACATAGGGGTACACTGTACCGGCTAGGGTACACCAGGCACTCGTTATTTTAATAGTGGATTTTGTTGAGGGTTGGGGATAGGGTCTGGAGCCATAATATCATTAGCTTGCTATGTAAGGTCTGACCGGTATGGAGGTCACAATATTGACATAAGGGTACACTATACCGGCTATGGTACACCAGGTACTCGTTATATTAATAGTGGATTGTGTTGAGAGTTGGGGATAGGGTCTGGAGCCACAATATCATTAGCTTGCTATGTAAGGTCTGACCGGTATGGAGGTTATAATATTGACAAAGGGGTACACTGTACCGGGTATGGTACACCAGGTACTCGTTATATTAATAGTGGATTGTGTTGAGGGTTGTAGCTAGTGTCTGGAGCCACAATATCATTAGCTTGCTATAAGAGGTCTGAGCGGTATGGAGGTCACAATATTGCCAAAGTGGTACACTGTACCGGCTATGGTACACCAAGTACTCGTTATATTAATAGTGGATTGTGTTGAGGGTTGTCGATAGGGTCTGGAGCCACAATATTATTAGCTTGCTATGTATGGATCCGGTGTGGAGGTCACAATATTGACATAGGGGTACACTGTACCGGCTATGGTACACCAGGTACTCGTTATATTAATAGTGGAGTGTGTTGAAGGTTGTGGATAGGGTCTGGAGCCATAATATCATTAGCTTGCTATGTAAGGTCTAACCGGTATGGAGGTCACAATCTTTACTTAGGGGTACACTGTACCGGCTATGGTACACCAGATACTCATTACATTAATAGTGTGTTGTGTTGAAGGTTGTGGATAGGGTCTGGAGCCATAATATCATTAGCTTGCTATGTAAGGTCTAACCGGTATGGAGGTCACAATCTTTACTTAGGGGTACACTGTACCGGCTATGGTACACCAGATACTCGTTACATTAATAGTGGATTGTGTTGAGGGTTGTGGATAGGGTCTGGAGCCACAATATCATTAGCTTGCTATGTAAGGCCTAACCGGTATGGAGGTCACAATATTGACATAGGGGTACACTGTACCAGCTATGGTACATCAGGTACTCGTTTTATTAATAGTGGATTGTGTTGAGGGTTGTGGATAGGGTCTGGAGCCACAATATCATTAGCTTGTTATGTAAGGTCTGACCGGTATGGAGGTCACAATATTGATATAGAGGTACACTGTACCGGCTATGGTACACCAAGTACTCGTTATATGAATAGTGGATTGTGTTGAGGGTTGTGGATAGGGTTTGGAGCCACAATATCATTAGCATGCAATGTAAGGTGTAACCGGTATGGAGGTCACAATATTGACATAGGGGTACACTGTACCGGCTATGGTACACCAGGTACTCGTTATATTAATAGTGGATTGTATTGAGGGTTGTAGATAGTGTCTGGAGCCACAATATCATTAGCTTGCTATATGAGGTCGGACCGGTATGGAGGTCACAATATTGACATAGGGGTACACTGTACCGGCTATGGTACACCAGGTACTCGTGATATTAAGAGTGGATTGTGTTGAGGGTTGTGGATAGGGTCTGGAACCATAATATCATTAGCTTGCTATGTAAGGTCTAACCGGTATCGAGGTCACAATATTGACATAGGGGTACACTGTACCGGCTATGGTACACCAGGTACACGTTATATTAATAGTGGATTGTGTTGAGGGTAGGGGATAGGGTCTGGAGCCATAATATCATTAGCTTACTATGCAAGGTCTGACCGGTATGGAGGTCACAATATTGACATAAGGGTACACTGTACCGGCTATGGTACATCAGGTACTCGTTATATTAATAGTGGATTGTGTTGAGTGTTGTGGATAGGGTCTGGAGCCACAATATCATTAGCTTGTTATGTAAGGTCTGACCGGAATGGTGGTCACAATATTGACATAGGGGTACACTGTACCGGCTATGGTACACCAGGTACTCGTTATATTAATAGTGGATTGTGTTGAGAGTTGTGGATAGGGTCTGGAGCCATAATATCATTAGCTTGCTATGTAAGGTCTATCCGGTATGGAGGTCACAATCTTTACTTAGGGGTACACTGTACCGGCTAGGGTACACCAGGCACTCGTTATTTTAATAATGGATTTTGTTGAGGGTTGGGGATAGGGTCTGGAGCCACGATTTCATTAGCTTGCTATGTAAGGCCTAACCGGTATGGAGGTCACAATATTGACAAAGGGGTACACTGTACCGGCTAGGGTACACCAGGCACTCGTTATTTTAATAGTGGATTTTGTTGAGGGTTGTGGATAGGGTCTGGAGCCATAATATCATTAGCTTGCTATGTAAGGTCTGACCGGTATGGAGGTCACAATATTGACATAAGGGTACACTATACCGGCTATGGTACACCAGGTACTCGTTATATTAATAGTGGATTGTGTTGAGGGTTGGGGATAGGGTCTGGAGCCACAATATCATTAGCTTGCTATGTACGGTCTGACCGGTATGGAGGTTACAATATTGACAAAGGGGTACACTGTACCGGGTATGGTACACCAGGTACTCGTTATATTAATAGTGGATTGTGTTGAGGGTTGTAGCTAGTGTCTGGAGCCACAATATCATTAGCTTGCTATAAGAGGTCTGAGCGGTATGGAGGTCACAATATTGACAAAGTGGTACACTGTACCGGCTATGGTACACCAAGTACTCGTTATATTAATAGTGGATTGTGTTGAGGGTTGTGGATAGGGTCTGGAGCCACAATATCATTAGCTTGATATGTATGGATCCGGTGTGGAGGTCACAATATTGACATAGGGGTACACTGTACCGGCTATGGTACACCAGGTACTCGTTGTATTAATAGTGGATTGTGTTGAATGTTGTGGATAGGGTCTGGAGCCATAATATCATTAGCTTGCTATGTAAGGTCTAACCGGTATGGAGGTCACAATATTGATATAGGGGTACACTGTACCGGCTATGGTACACCAGATACTCGTTACATTAATAGTGGATTGTGTTGAGGGTTGTGGATAGGGTCTGGAGCCACAATATCATTAGCTTGCTATGTAAGGCCTAACCGGTATGGAGGTCACAATATTGACATAGGGGTACACTGTACCAGCTATGGTACATCAGGTACTCGTTTTATTAATAGTGGATTGTGTTGAGGGTTGTGGATAGGGTCTGAAGCCACAATATCATTAGCTTGTTATGTAAGGTCTGACCGGTATGGAGGTCACAATATTGATATAGCGGTACACTGTACCGGCTATGGTACACCAAGTACTCGTTATATGAATAGTGGATTGTGTTGAGGGTTGTGGATAGGGTCTGGAGCCACAATATCATTTGCATGCAATGTAAGGTCTAACCGGTATGGAGGTCACAATATTGACATAGGGGTACACTGTACCGGCTATGGTACACCAGGTACACGTTATATTAATAGTGGATTGTGTTGAGGGTTGTTGATAGGGTCTGGAGCCACAATATCATTAGCTTGCTATATGAGGTCTGACCGGTATGGAGGTCACAATATTGACATAGGGGTACACTGTACCGGCTATCGTACACCAGGTAACTCGTTATATTAATAGTGGATTGTGTTGAGGGTAGGGGATAGGGTCTGGAGCCATAATATCATTAGCTTACTATGCAAGGTCTGATCGGTATGGAGGTCACAATATTGACATAAGGGTACACTGTACCGGCTATGGTACACCAGGTACTCGTTATGTTAATAGTGGATTGTGTTGAGGGTTGGGGATAGGGTCTGGAGCCACAATATCATTAGCTTGCTATAAGAGGTCTGAGCGGTATGGAGGTCACAATATTGACATAGGGGTACACTGTACCGGCTATGGTACACAAAGTAATCGTTATATTAATAGTGGATTGTGTTGAGGGTTGTGGATAGGGTCTGGAGCCACAATATCATTAGCTTGCTATGTAATGATCCGGTGTGGAGGTCATAATATTGACATAGGGGTACACTGTACCGGCTATGGTACACCAGGTACTCGTTATATTAATAGTGGATTGTGTTGAGGGTTGGGGATAGGGTCTGGAGCCACAATATCATTAGCTTGCTATGTAAGGTCTGACCGGTATGGAGGTCACAATATTGACATAGGGGTACGCTGTACCGGCTATGGTACACCAGGTACTCGTTATATTAATAGAGGATTGTGTCGAGGGTTGTAGATAGTGTCTGGAACCACAATATCATTAGCTTGCTATATGAGGTCTGACCGGTATAAAGGTCACAATATTGACAGAGGGGTACACTGTACCGGCTATGGTACAACAGGTACACGTGATATTAATAGTGGATTGTGTTGAGGGTTGTGGATAGGGTCTGGAGCCACAATATCGTTAGCATGCTATATGAGGTCTGACCGGTATGGAGGTCACAATATTGACAAAGGGGTACACTGTACCGGCTATGGTACACCAGGTACACGTTATATTAATAGTGGATTGTTTTGAGGGTTTTGGATGGGGTCTGGAGCCACAATATCATTAGCATGCTATATGAGCTCTGACCGGTATGGAGGTCACAATTTTGACATAGGGGTACACTGTACCGGTTATGATACACCAGGTACTCGTTATATTAATAGTGGATTGTGTTGAGGGTTGTGGATAGGGCCTGGAGCCACAATATCATTTGCTTGCTATATGAGGTATGACCGTTATGGAGGTCACAATATTGACATAGGGGTACACTGTACCGGCTATGGTACACCAGGTACTCGTTATATTAATAGTGGATTGTGTTGAGGGTTGTAGATAGTGTCTGGAGCCACAATATCATTAGCTTGCTATATGAGGTCTGACCGGTATGGAGGACACAATATTGACATAGGGGGACACTGTACCGGCAATGGTACACCAGGTACACGTTATATTAATAGTGGATTGTGTTGAGGGTTGGGGATAGGGTCTGGAGCCATAATATCAGTAGCTTACTATGTAAGGTCTGACCGGTATGGAGGTCACAATATTGACATAAGGGTACACTGTACCGGCTATGGAACACCAGGTACTCGTTATGTTAATAGTGGATTGTGTTGAGGGTTGGGGATAGGGTCTGGAGCCACAATATCATTAGCTTGCTATGTAAGGTCTGACCGGTATGGAGGTCACAATATTGACATAGGGGTACACTGTACCGGCTAGGGTACACCAGGCACTCGTTATATTAACAGTGGATTTTGTTGAGGGTTGGGGATAGGGTCTGGAGCCATAATATCATTAGCTTGCTATGTAAGGTCTGACCGGTATGGAGGTCACAATATTGACATAAGGGTACACTATACCGGCTATGGTACACCAGGTACTCGTTATGTTAATAGTGGATTGTGTTGAGGGTTGGGGATAGGGTCTGGAGCCACAATATCATTAGCTTGCTATGTAAGGTCTGACCGGTATGGAGGTTACAATATTGACAAAGGGGTACACTGTACCGGGTATGGTACACCAGGTACTCGTTATATTAATAGTGGATTGTGTTGAGGGTTGTAGCTAGTGTCTGGAGCCACAATATCATTAGCTTGCTATAAGAGGTCTGAGCGGTATGGAGGTCACAATATTGACAAAGTGGTACACTGTACCGGCTATGGTACACCAAGTACTCGTTATATTAATAGTGGATTGTGTTGAGGGTTGTGGATAGAGTCTGGAGCCACAATATCATTAGCTTGCTATTTATGGATCCGGTGTGGAGGTCACAATATTGACATAGGGGTACACTGTACCGGCTATGGTACACCAGGTACTCGTTATATTAATAGTGGATTGTGTTGAGGGTTGGGGTAGGGTCTGGAGCCACAATATCATTAGCTTGCTATGTAAGGTCTGACCGGTATGGAGGTCACAATAATGACAGAGGGGCACACTGTACCGGCTATGGTACACCAGGTACTCGTTATATTAATAGTGGATTGTGTTGAGGGTTGTGGATAGGGTCTGGAGCCACAATATAATTAGCTTGTTATGTAAGGGTTGACCGGTATAGAGGTCACAATATTGACATAGGGGTACACTGTACCGGCTATGGTACACCAATTACCTGGACCTCGGCCTGTTACTATTTCTATTAATTTCTGCAACATTCGCGGACTTTCCTCTAACTTTCACTCTGTTGAGCACCATCTCTCCTCCTACAAACCTGATCTTCTCTTCCTCACCGAAACTCAGGTGTCTGTAGCAACATCCAGCAACCCCTTCTCTGTATCCTCCTACTTTCTCTATCCTAGTTTCAAAGCCAAAGGCGGATGTTGTGCATATGTGCACAACAAACTCACTTGCTCTCGTGTTCCCGATTTCGACTCCTCTGAATTCTCAACTTTATGGCTCAAACTTTCCTGTCATTCTCTTACTAAATATTTCTGTGCTGTCTATCTTTCCCCTAACTCTACCAACTTTCCCAAATTCTTTGACTATCTAAACTCTACAGTGGAACACATTCTATCCATTTCTCCTTTCTCAGAAATCTCCCTCTTAGGAGATTTCAACGTTCACCACCGCCATTGGCTCTCCTCTCACACTACTGATCCACCTGGTGAACAAGCCTACGTCTTTTCTATCCTAAATGACCTAGAGCAGTTAGTTCAGCAACCCACCCGTATCCCGGATCGCATCGGAGATCGGCCCAACATTCTTGACCTGTTTCTAACTTCTAACCCTTCTTCTTATACTGTCGATCTTTTCTCTCCTTTGGGCTCCTCCGACCATAAACTTATCTCTGTCACCTGTCCTATCTCTCCAGTACAGCCACCCGATCCTCCTAGCCGGCGGCGCTTGTGGCACTTTGGCGCTGCCGACTGGGAGGCTCTTCGGCAGTACTTCTTTGATTTCCCATGGAATGATTTCTGCTTCCATGGCCGAGGACCCTCGGAGAGTGCTGACCGCATTACCGAGGTAATCCTATCGGGCATGGAAGCATACATTCCATTCTCTTTCTCTCAGACTAATGCTAAAAAATCTTGGTTTACTCACGCCTGTTCTACTGCTGTCCGCAATAAGGAGGAAGCATTCAAACGGTACCGACGCCTTAAAACTCAAGACTCTCATTCTTCATATGTTTCTGCCCGGAATCAAGCCAAATCTGTTCTTCGACTTGCCAAACACTCTTTCATCAATAATAAATGCACTGAACTATCCAACTCTAGCTCTTCCCAAGCTTTCTGGCATCTAGCCAAAAACCTCTCCAACAATTTCTCTTCCTCGTCTTTCCCTCCCCTTTCCCACTCTGATGGCTCAACCATCACTTCTTCCTCTGACAAAGCTAAACTCTTCGCTCAAACTTTTGCTAGAAACTCCACCTTGGATGATTCCGGTGCTATTCCTCCCTCTCCGCCCTCCTCTCTCTTACTTATGCCTAATATCCTAATCTCTTCTAAAGATGTACTTTTTACCCTCTCTGGGCTTAACACTAATAAGGCGTACGGTCCGGACGGTGTTCCTCCTGTTGTTCTCAAAAACTGTGCTTCCGTGCTGACTCCCTGCCTAGGCAAACTCTTTCGTCTCTGTCTATCCTCTAACGTCTTCCCTTCATGCTGGAAGTTTGCTCACATTCAACCTGTCCCAAAGAAGGGTGACCGCTCTCAACCCTCCAACTATCGTCCAATTGCTCTTATCTCTTGTCTTTCTAAAGTTTTTGAAACCATTCTTGCTTCCAAATTTCTTAAGCATTTCTCTTCTCATAATCTGCTCTCAGATCGCCAGTATGGCTTCCTTTAGGGTCGCTCTACTGGTGATCTTCTTTCATATCTTACTAACTCTTGGTCATCCTCCTTTCGGGACTTCGGTGAGACTTTTTCTATTGCACTAGACATATCGAAAGCCTTCGATAGAGTCTGGCATAAATCTTTAATTTCTAAACTACCCTCCTTCGGTTTCTATCCCTCCATCTGTGCCTTTGTCTCTAATTTCCTTTCCGGCCGTTCCATAGCCGCGGTTGTGGACGGCCATTGTTCACTTCCTCACCCTATAAACTCCGGTGTTCCTCAGGGCTCTGTCCTATCTCCTATTCTCTTTCTAATTTTTATAAATGATCTCCTTAACTGTACCTTAATTCCCATCCATTCATACGCAGACGACTCAACCTTACACTACTCCATTAGTTTTTCAGAACGCCCCAGCCAGCAATCTCTCAACAACAAACGTAATGAAGCCATAGAACTCTTAAATTCTGATCTAAATACAATTTCCAATTGGGGCAGAGAAAACCTTGTTAACTTTAATGCTTCCAAAACCCAATTTCTCCATCTATCTACCCGTCAGGATCTCCCAGCGGACTATCCCTTATTCTTCAACAATACAAAAATCAACCCTTCATCTTCTCTCAATATTCTTGGTGTCTCTTTTTCTTCTGCTCTCATTTGGAAGGACCATATTACCAGTCTTGCTAAGGCAGCCTCCCAGAAGCTGGGTGTGCTCAACCGCCTCAGGGGGTTCTTTTCCCCTGCACAGCTTCTTGCTCTGTACAGGGGCATAGTGCGCCCTTGTATTGAGTATTGTTCACATGTGTGGGGAGGTTCCTCTCACACCGCTCTCCTAGACAAAGTTGAAAGGAAGGGCTTTCGTATCATTAACTCCCGTCCACTCACCAACTCTCTGCAATCTCTCTCTCTCCGCCGCAATGTTGCATCTCTCTCGCTATTCTATCGCTACTATAATAATCAGTGTTCCTCAGAGCTATCCCAGTGCATACCACCTCCTTTACGTAGGGCACGTGGTACCCGTCTTGCAACTCAATCCCACCCCTACTCTGTGCAACTCTCCAACCCAAGAGTGAAACGTTACTCTCAAACTTTCTTCTACTCAACAGCTGAGCTCTGGAACTCTCTCCCAGAATCAGTCTTTCCCTCTTCCTATGACTTAAATTGCTTCAAACTCTGTGTGTCCAGGCATTTTGGCTCGAACGTCCCTTGATTTTGGCCCTGTCACTCTTTCAACTATGGGGGAGGCACTCGCTATAGGCAGTTATGCCTTTTGCCTCCCTCAATCACATAGAAAAAAAAAAAAAAAAAAAAAGTACTCGTTATATTAATAGTGGATTGTGTTGAGGGTTGTGGATAGGGTCTGGAGCCATAATATCATTAGCTTGCTATGTAAGGTCTGACCGGTATGGAGGTCACAATATTAACAAAAGGGTACACTATACCGGCTATGGTACACCAGGTACTCGTTATATTAATAGTGGATTGTGTTGAGGGTTGGGGATAGGTTCTGGAGCCACAATATCAATAGCTTGCTATTTAAGGTCTGCCCGGTATGGAGGTTACAATATTGACAAAGGGGTACACTGTACCGGGTATGGTACACCAGGTACTCGTTATATTAATAGTGGATTGTGTTGAGGGTTGTAGCTAGTGTCTGGAGCCACAATATCATTAGCTTGCTATAAGAGGTCTGAGCGGTATGGAGGTCACAATATTGACAAAGTGGTACACTGTACCGGCTATGGTACACCAAGTACTCGTTATATTAATAGTGGATTGTGTTGAGGGTTGTGGATAGGGTCTGGAGCCACAATATCATTAGCTTGCTATGTAAGATCTGACCGGTATGGAGGTTACAATATTGACAAAGGGGTACACTGTACCGGGTATGGTACACCAGGTACTCGTTATATTAATAGTGGATTGTGTTGAGGGTTGTAGCTAGTGTCTGGAGCCACAATATCATTAGCTTGCTATAAGAGGTCTGAGCGGTATGGAGGTCACAATATTGACAAAGTGGTACACTGTACCGGCTATGGTACACCAAGTACTCGTTATATTAATAGTGGATTGTGTTGAGGGTTGTGGATCGGGTCTGGAGCCACAATATCATTAGCTTGCTATGTATGGATCCGGTGTGGAGGTCACAATATTGACATAGGGGTACACTGTACCGGCTATGGTACACCAAGTACTCGTTATATTAAGAGTGGATTGTGTTGAGAGTTGTGGATAGGTTCTGGAGCCACAATATCATTAGCTTGCTATGTATGGATCCGGTGTGGAAGTCACAATATTGACATAGGGGTACACTGTACCGGCTATGGTACACCAGGTACTCGTTATATTAATAGTGGATTGTGTTGAGGGTTGGGGTAGGGTCTGGAGCCACAATATCATTAGCTTGCTATGTAAGGTCTGACCGGTATGGAGGTCACAATAATGACAGAGGGGCACACTGTACCGGCTATGGTACACCAGGTACTCGTTATATTAATAGTGGATTGTGTTGAGGGTTGTGGATAGGGTCTGGAGCCACAATATAATTAGCTTGTTATGTAAGGGTTGACCGGTATAGAGGTCACAATATTGACATAGGGGTACACTGTACCGGCTATGGTACACCAAGTACTCGTTATATTAATAGTGGATTGTGTTGAGGGTTGTGGATAGGGTCTGGAGCCACAATATCATTAGCTTGTTATGTAAGGTCTAACCGGTATGGAGGTCACAATATTGACATAGGGGTACACTGTACGGGCTATGGTACACCAGGTACTCGGTATATTAATAGTGGATTGTGTTGAGGGTTGGGGATAGGGTCTGGAGCCACAATATCATCAGCTTGCTATGTAAGGTCTGACCGGTGTGGAGGACACAATATTGACATAGGGGTACACTGTACCGGCTAGGGTACACCAGGCACTCGTTATTTTAATAGTGGATTTTGTTGAGGGTTGGGGATAGGGTCTGGAGCCATAATATCATTAGCTTGCTATGTAAGGTCTGACCGGTATGGAGGTCACAATATTGACATAAGGGTACACTATACCGGCTATGGTACACCAGGTACTCGTTATATTAATAGTGGATTGTGTTGAGAGTTGGGGATAGGGTCTGGAGCCACAATATCATTAGCTTGCTATGTAAGGTCTGACCGGTATGGAGGTTACAATATTGACAAAGGGGTACACTGTACCGGGTATGGTACACCAGGTACTCGTTATATTAATAGTGGATTGTGTTGAGGGTTGTAGCTAGTGTCTGGAGCCACAATATCATTAGCTTGCTATAAGAGGTCTGAGCGGTATGGAGGTCACAATATTGACAAAGTGGTACACTGTACCGGCTATGGTACACCAAGTACTCGTTATATTAATAGTGGATTGTGTTGAGGGTTGTCGATAGGGTCTGGAGCCACAATATTATTAGCTTGCTATGTATGGATCCGGTGTGGAGGTCACAATATTGACATAGGGGTACACTGTACCGGCTATGGTACACCAGGTACTCGTTATATTAATAGTGGAGTGTGTTGAAGGTTGTGGATAGGGTCTGGAGCCATAATATCATTAGCTTGCTATGTAAGGTCTAACCGGTATGGAGGTCACAATCTTTACTTAGGGGTACACTGTACCGGCTATGGTACACCAGATACTCATTACATTAATAGTGTGTTGTGTTGAAGGTTGTGGATAGGGTCTGGAGCCATTATATCATTAGCTTGCTATGTAAGGTCTAACCGGTATGGAGGTCACATTCTTTACTTAGGGGTACACTGTACCGGCTATGGTACACCAGATACTTGTTACATTAATAGTGGATTGTGTTGAGGGTTGTGGATAGGGTCTGGAGCCACAATATCATTAGCTTGCTATGTAAGGCCTAACCGGTATGGAGGTCACAATATTGACATAGGGGTACACTGTACCAGCTATGGTACATCAGGTACTCGTTTTATTAATAGTGGATTGTGTTGAGGGTTGTGGATAGGGTCTGGAGCCACAATATCATTAGCTTGTTATGTAAGGTCTGACCGGTATGGAGGTCACAATATTGATATAGAGGTACACTGTACCGGCTATGGTACACCAAGTACTCGTTATATGAATAGTGGATTGTGTTGAGAGTTGTGGATAGGGTCTGGAGCCACAATATCATTAGCATGCAATGTAAGGTCTAACCGGTATGGAGGTCACAATATTGACATAGGGGTACACTGTACCGGCTATGGTACACCAGGTACTCGTTATATTAATAGTGGATTGTATTGAGGGTTGTAGATAGTGTCTGGAGCCACAATATCATTAGCTTGCTATATGAGGTCGGACCGGTATGGAGGTCACAATATTGACATAGGGGTACACTGTACCGGCTATGGTACACCAGGTACTCGTGATATTAAGAGTGGATTGTGTTGAGGGTTGTGGATAGGGTCTGGAACCATATTATCATTAGCTTGCTATGTAAGGTCTAACCGGTATCGAGGTCACAATATTGACATAGGGGTACACTGTACCGGCTATGGTACACCAGGTACACGTTATATTAATAGTGGATTGTGTTGAGGGTTGTGGATAAGGTCTGGAGCCACAATATCATTAGCTTGCTATATGATATCTGACCGGTATGGAGGTCACAATATTGACATAGGGGTACACTGTACCGGCTATGGTACACCAGGTAACTCGTTATATTAATAGTGGATTGTGTTGAGGGTAGAGGATAGGGTCTGGAGCCATAATATCATTAGCTTACTATGCAAGGTCTGACCGGTATGGAGGTCACAATATTGACATAAGGGTACACTGTACCGGCTATGGTACACCAGGTACTCGTTATGTTAATAGTGGATTGTGTTGAGGGTTGGGGATAGGGTCTGGAGCCACAATATCACTTGCTTGCTATGTAAGGTCTGACCGGTATGGAGGTCACAATATTGACATAGGGGTACACTGTACCGGGTATGGTACACCAGGTACTCGTTATATTAATAGTGGATTGTGTTGAGGGATGTGGATAGGGTCTGGAGCCACGATTTCATTAGCTTGCTATGTAAGGCCTAACCGGTATGGAGGTCACAATATTGACATAGGGGTACACTGTACCAGCTATGGTACATCAGGTACTCGTTATATTAATAGTGGATTGTGTTGAGTGTTGTGGATAGGGTCTGGAGCCACAATATCATTAGCTTGTTATGTAAGGTCTGACCGGAATGGTGGTCACAATATTGACATAGGGGTACACTGTACCGGCTATGGTACACCAGGTACTCGTTATATTAATAGTGGATTGTGTTGAGGGTTGTAGCTAGTGTCTGGAGCCACAATATCATTAGCTTGCTATAAGAGGTCTGAGCGGTATGGAGGTCACAATATTGACAAAGTGGTACACTGTACCGGCTATGGTACACCAAGTACTCGTTATATTAATAGTGGATTGTGTTGAGGGTTGTGGATAGGGTCTGGAGCCACAATATCATTAGCTTGATATGTATGGATCCGGTGTGGAGGTCACAATATTGACATAGGGGTACACTGTACCGGCTATGGTACACCAGGTACTCGTTGTATTAATAGTGGATTGTGTTGAAGGTTGTGGATAGGGTCTGGAGCCATAATATCATAAGCTTGCTATGTAAGGTCTAACCGGTATGGAGGTCACAATCTTTACTTAGGGGTACACTGTACCGGCTATGGTACACCAGATACTCCTTACATTAATAGGGGGTTGTGTTGAAGGTTGTGGATAGGGTCTGGAGCCATAATATCATTAGCTTGCTATGTAAGGTCTAACCGGTATGGAGGTCACAATATTGATATAGGGGTACACTGTACCGGCTATGGTACACCAGATACTCGTTACATTAATAGTAGATTGTGTTGAGGGTTGTGGATAGGGTCTGGAGCCACAATATCATTAGCTTGCTATATGAGGTCTGACCGGTATGGAGGTCACAATATTGACATAGAGGTACACTGTACCGGCTATGGTACACCAGGTAACTCGTTATATTAATAGTGGATTGTGTTGAGGGTAGGGGATAGGGTCTGGAGCCATAATATCATTAGCTTGTTATGTAAGGTCTGACCGGTATGGAGGTCACAATATTGATATAGGGGTACACTGTACCAGCTATGGTACACCAAGTACTCGTTATATGAATAGTGGATTGTGTTGAGGGTTGTGGATAGGGTCTGGAGCCACAATATCATTTGCATGCAATGTAAGGTCTAACCGGTATGGAGGTCACAATATTGACATAGGGGTACACTGTACCGGCTATGGTACACCAGGTACACGTTATATTAATAGTGGATTGTGTTGAGGGTTGTTGATAGGGTCTGGAGCCACAATATCATTAGCTTGCTATATGAGGTCTGACCGGTATGGAGGTCACAATATTGACATAGGGGTACACTGTACCGGCTATGGTACACCAGGTAACTCGTTATATTAATAGTGGATTGTGTTGAGGGTAGGGGATAGGGTCTGGAGCCATAATATCATTAGCTTACTATGCAAGGTCTGATCGGTATGGAGGTCACAATATTGACATAAGGGTACACTGTACCGGCTATGGTACACCAGGTACTCGTTATGTTAATAGTGGATTGTGTTGAGGGTTGGGGATAGGGTCTGGAGCCACAATATCACTTGCTTGCTATGTAAGGTCTGACCGGTATGGAGGTCACAATATTGACATAGGGGTACACTGTACCGGGTATGGTACACCAGGTACTCGTTATATTAATAGTGGATTGTGTTGAGGGATGTGGATAGGGTCTGGAGCCACAATATCATTAGCTTGTTATGTAAGGTCTGACCGGTATGGTGGTCACAATATTGACATAGGGGTACACTGTACCGGCTATGGTACACCAGGTACTCGTTATATTAATAGTGGATTGTGTTGAGGGTTGTGGATAGGGCCTGGAGCCATAATATCATTAGTTTGCTATGTAAGGTCTATCCGGTATGGAGGTCACAATCTTTACTTAGGGGTACACTGTACCGGCTATGGTACACCAGATACTCGTTACATTAATAGTGGATTATCTTGAGGGTTGTGGTTAGGGTCTGGAGCCACAATATCACTTGCTTGCTATGTAAGGTCTGACCGGTATGGAGGTCACAATATTGACATAGGGGTACACTGTACCGGGTATGGTACACCAGGTACTCGTTATATTAAGAGTGGATTGTGTTGAGGGTTGTGGATAGGGTCTGGAACCATAATATCATTAGCTTGCTATGTAAGGTCTAACCGGTATCGAGGTCACAATATTGACATAGGGGTACACTGTACCGGCTATGGTACACCAGGTACTCGTTATATTAATAGTGGATTGTGTTGAGGGTTGTAGATAGTGTCTGGAGCCACAATATCATTAGCTTGCTATATGAGGTCTGACCGGTATGGAGGTCACAATATTGACATAGGGGTACACTGTACCGGCAATGGTACACCAGGTACACGTTATATTAATAGTGGATTGTGTTGAGGGTTGGGGATAGGGTCTGGAGCCATAATATCAGTAGCTTACTATGTAAGGTCTGACCGGTATGGAGGTCACAATATTGACATAAGGGTACACTGTACCGGCTATGGAACACCAGGTACTCGGTATGTTAATAGTGGATTGTGTTGAGGGTTGGGGATAGGGTCTGGAGCCACAATATCATTAGCTTGCTATGTAAGGTCTGACCGGTATGGAGGTCACAATATTGACATAGGGGTACACTGTACCGGCTAGGGTACACCAGGCACTCGTTATATTAATAGTGGATTTTGTTGAGGGATGGGGATAGGGTCTGGAGCCATAATATCATTAGCTTGCTATCTAAGGTCTGACCGGTATGGAGGTCACAATATTGACATAAGGGTACACTATACCGGCTATGGTACACCAGGTACTCGTTATGTTAAAAGAGGATTGTGTTGAGGGTTGGGGATAGGGTCTGGAGCCACAATATCATTAGCTTGCTATGTAAGGTCTGACCGGTGTAGAGGTCACAATATTGACATAGGGGTACACCAGGCACTCGTTATATTAATAGTGGATTTTTTTGAGGGTTGGGGATAGGGTCTGGAGCCATAATATCATTAGCTTGCTATGTAAGGTCTGACCGGTATGGAGGTCACAATATTGACATAAGGGTACACTATACCGGCTATGGTACACCAGGTACTCGTTATGTTAATAGTGGATTGTGTTGAGGGTTGGGGATAGGGTCTGGAGCCACAATATCATTAGCTTGCTATGTAAGGTCTGACCGGTATGGAGGTTACAATATTGACAAAGGGGTACACTGTACCGGGTATGGTACACCAGGTACTCGTTATATTAATAGTGTATTGTGTTGAGGGTTGTAGCTAGTGTCTGGAGCCACAATATCATTAGCTTGCTAAAAGAGGTCTGAGCGGTATGGAGGTCACAATATTGACAAAGTGGTACACTGTACCGGCTATGGTACACCAAGTACTCGTTATATTAATAGTGGATTGTGTTGAGGGTTGTGGATAGGGTCTGGAGCCACAATATCATTAGCTTGCTATGTATGGATCTGGTGTGGAGGTCACAATATTGACATAGGGGTACACTGTACCGGCTATGGTACACCAAGTACTCGTTATATTAATAGTGGATTGTGTTGAGAGTTGTGGATAGGTTCTGGAGCCACAATATCATTAGCTTGCTATGTATGGATCCGGTGTGGAAGTCACAATATTGACATAGGGGTACACTGTACCGGCTATGGTACACCAGGTACTCGCTATATTAATAGTGGAATTTGTTGAGGGTTGGGGTAGGGTCTGGAGCCACAATATCATTAGCTTGCTATGTAAGGTCTGACCGGTATGGAGGTCACAATAATGACAGAGGGGTACACTGTACCGGCTATGGTACACCAGGTACTCGTTATATTAATAGTGGATTGTGATGAGGGTTGTGGATAGGGTCTGGAGCCACAATATAATTAGCTTGTTATGTAAGGGTTGACCGGTATGGAGGTCACAATATTGACATAGGGGTACACTGTACCGGCTATGGTACACCAAGTACTCCTTATATTAATAGTGGATTGTGTTGAGGGTTGTGGATAGGGTCTGGAGCCACAATATCATTAGCTTGTTATGTAAGGTCTAACCGGTATGGAGGTCACAATATTGACATAGGGGTACACTGTACGGGCTATGGTACACCAGGTACTCGGTATATTAATAGTGGATTGTGTTGAGGGTTGGGGATAGGGTCTGGAGCCACAATATCATTAGCTTGCTATGTAAGGTCTGACCGGTATGGAGGTCACAATATTGACATAGGGGTACACTGTACCGGCTAGGGTACACCAGGCACTCGTTATTTTAATAGTGGGTTTTGTTGAGGGTTGGGGATAGGGTCTGGAGCCATAATATCATTAGCTTGCTATGTAAGGTCTGACCGGTATGGAGGTCACAATATTAACATAAGGGTACACTATACCGGCTATGGTACACCAGGTACTCGTTATATTAATAGTGGATTGTGTTGAGGGTTGGGGATAGGTTCTGGAGCCACAATATCAATAGCTTGCTATTTAAGGTCTGCCCAGTATGGAGGTTACAATATTGACAAAGGGGTACACTGTACCGAGTATGGTACACCAGGTACTCGTTATATTAATAGTGGATTGTGTTGAGGGTTGTAGCTAGAGTCTGGAGCCACAATATCATTAGCTTGCTATAAGAGGTCTGAGCGGTATGGAGGTCACAATATTGACAAAGTGGTACACTGTACCGGCTATGGTACACCAAGTACTCGTTATATTAATAGTGGATTGTGTTGAGGGTTGTGGATAGGGTCTGGAGCCACAATATCATTAGCTTGCTATGTAAGGTCTGACCGGTATGGAGGTTACAATATTGACAAAGGGGTACACTGTACCGGGTATGGTACACCAGGTACTCGTTATATTAATAGTGGATTGTGTTGAGGGTTGTAGCTAGTGTCTGGAGCCACAATATCATTAGCTTGCTATAAGAGGTCTGAGCGGTATGGAGGTCACAATATTGACAAAGTGGTACACTGTACCGGCTATGGTACACCAAGTACTCGTTATATTAATAGTGGATTGTGTTGAGGGTTGTGGATCGGGTCTGGAGCCACAATATCATTAGCTTGCTATGTATGGATCCGGTGTGGAGGTCACAATATTGACATAGGGGTACACTGTACCGGCTATGGTACACCAAGTACTCGTTATATTAATAGTGGATTGTGTTGAGAGTTGTGGATAGGTTCTGGAGCCACAATATCATTAGCTTGCTATGTATGGATCCGGTGTGGAAGTCACAATATTGACATAGGGGTACACTGTACCGGCTATGGTACACCAGGTACTCGTTATATTAATAGTGGATTGTGTTGAGGGTTGGGGTAGGGTCTGGAGCCACAATATCATTAGCTTGCTATGTAAGGTCTGACCGGTATGGAGGTCACAATAATGACAGAGGGGCACACTGTACCGGCTATGGTACACCAGGTACTCGTTATATTAATAGTGGATTGTGTTGAGGGTTGTGGATAGGGTCTGGAGCCACAATATAATTAGCTTGTTATGTAAGGGTTGACCGGTATAGAGGTCACAATATTGACATAGGGGTACACTGTACCGGCTATGGTACACCAAGTACTCGTTATATTAACTCTCTCCATCATATTATGTTCCAATAAGTCCGAGTTGGCGCTTGACAAGTATTTTGGGTCTTGAATTTGGCTCATGAGTGTTGTCGAAGCCTTACATTTTTCGCGATTTCCATCCACCAGAATGCTGTTTATTGTGATGTATCATATATCAATGGAAAGAGGAATATTTATAGTACATGATAAAATAAAAAAAAATTTAAATAAATCGAAATATGAAAGTGTAAATGAGTCTGGAATACAATTATTTCCCATGCAATTGTCTTCACACCGTCCTAGCTCTAAATTGTGAGTGATGACCATATATTTGTTTTTTCTCAAATAATAGTATTTTTTCTCCTCTTTCCAAATCTGGAAACAGAAATTGTTTATCTTCAATAGTTCTCAAGCAGTGACCGAAAACAAAAAATATATGATTTTGATTTATATGGTTTATAACATTTTCAATTTATTTCGTTGCTACGAAGTGTATGGTTTTAAATTTAGGCTGTATGAATACGGCAAATAATGCTGATGAGTATAAAACAAACTAGAAGTTCCTAGGACAAATACTTTTTGCGCTATGAATATTTGAAATGAAGAGCCAAAATGCGAATATTTACGCTTCACCATCTCTGTTCCGGCGATGCTAGCCGGGTTCCGAGCTGTTCCCCACCTCGTGGTTGCGTTATTTGCTCGGATACGTATATAACTGTATATATCACCGGAATCGGAAAATTGTGCTCTTTCCAATGGTGAAAACCAAAATAATATAGCATAATTGGTTCGCGAGCTATGCACAATTGTTTCCATGCAATGTCCGAAAAAAAAAAAAATCTGATTTTGATTGATATGGTTTATAACATTTTCGATTTATTTTGTTGCTACGAAGTGTATGGTTTTAAGTTTAGGCTGAATGAATACGGCAAATAATGCTGATGAGTATAAAACAAACTAGAAGTTCCTAGGACAAATACTTTTTGCGCTATGAATATTTGAAATGAAGAGCCAAAATGCGAATATTTACGCTTCACCCGTCTCTGTTCCGGCGATGCTAGCCGGGTTCCGAGCTGTTCCCCACCTCGTGG
>JBAKBP010000740.1:0-45000 GCA_037953745.1 Lithodes maja | reverse complement strand
CCTGCCCTTGCTCTGGACCTAGGGGGTGGTCCCATTGACACCCTGGGGAACAGGAACAATAACAAAAACAAATATATAAATGAAACAAAATTATAAATAAAATAAAATGATAGGCCTATAAATAAAATAAATAAAAACTATAAAAAATAAAAATATATATAAAATAACTATATAAACACTCGATTATGGGCCCTGCCCTTGCTCTGGACCTAAGGGGTGGTCCCATTGACACCCTGGGGAACAGGAACAATAACAAAAACAAATATATAAATGAAACAAAATTATAAATAAAATAAAATGATAGGCCTATAAATAAAATAAATAAAAACTATAATAAATAAAAATATATATAAAATAACTATATAAATACTCGATTATGGGCCCTGCCCTTGCTCTGGACCTAGGGGGTGGTCCCATTGACACCCTGGGGAACAGGAACAATAACAAAAACAAATATATAAATGAAACAAAATTATAAATAAAATAAAATGATAGGCCTATAAATAAAATAAATAAAAACTATAATAAATATAAATATATATAAAATAACTATATAAATACTCGATTATGGGCCCTGCCCTTGCTCTGGACCTAGGGGGTGGTCCCATTGACACCCTGGGGAACAGGAACAATAACAAAAACAAATATATAAATGAAACAAAATTATAAATAAAATAAAATTATAGGCCTATAAATAAAATAAATAAAAACTATAATAAATAAAAATATATATAAAATAACTATATAAATATCGATTATGGGCCCTGCCCTTGCTCTGGACCTAGGGGGTGGTCCCATTGACACCCTGGGGAACAGGAACAATAACAAAAACAAATATATAAATGAAACAAAATTATAAATAAAATAAAATGATAGGCCTATAAATAAAATAAATTAAAACTATAATAAATAAAAATATATATAAAATAACTATATAAATACTCGATTATGGGCCCTGCCCTTGCTCTGGACCTAGGGGGTGGTCCCATTGACACCCTGGGGAACAGGAACAATAACAAAAACAAATATATAAATGAAACAAAATTATAAATAAAATAAAATGATAGGCCTATAAATAAAATAAATAAAAACTATAATAAATAAAAATATATATAAAATAACTATATAAATACTCGATTATGGGCCCTGCCCTTGCTCTGGACCTAAGGGGTGGTCCCATTGACACCCTGGGGAACAGGAACAATAACAAAAACAAATATATAAATGAAACAAAATTATAAATAAAATAAAATGATAGGCCTATAAATAAAATAAATAAAAACTATAATAAATAAAAATATATATAAAATAACTATATAAATACTCGATTATGGGCCCTGCCCTTGCTCTGGACCTAGGGGGTGGTCCCATTGACACCCTGGGGAACAGGAACAATAACAAAAACAAATATATAAATGAAACAAAATTATAAATAAAATAAAATGATAGGCCTATAAATATAATAAATAAAAACTATAATAAATACAAATATATATAAAATAACTATATAAATACTCGATTATGGGCCCTGCCCTTGCTCTGGACCTAGGGGGTGGTCCCATTGACACCCTGGGGAACAGGAACAATAACAAAAACAAATATATAAATGAAACAAAATTATAAATAAAATAAAATGATAGGCCTATAAATAAAATAAATTAAAACTATAATAAATAAAAATATATATAAAATAACTATATAAATACTCGATTATGGGCCCTGCCCTTGCTCTGGACCTAGGGGGTGGTCCCATTGACACCCTGGGGAACAGGAACAATAACAAAAACAAATATATAAATGAAACAAAATTATAAATAAAATAAAATGATAGGCCTATAACCATCTCCTCCACCACCACCACCACCACCACCACCATCTCCACCACCACCACCACCCCGACCATCACCACCACCACCACCACCATCTCCACCACCACCCCCACCACCCCCACCATCTCCACCACCACCACCACCCCCACCATCACCACCACCACCACCACCATCTCCACCACCACCACCACCATCTCCACCACCACCACCACCATCTCCACCACCACCACCACCATCTCCACCACTAACACCACCATCTCCACCACCACCACCACCATCTCCACCACCACCACCACCATCTCCACCACCACCACCACCACCACCACCCCGACCATCACCACCATCTCCACCACCACCATCTCCACCACCACCACCATCACCATCTTCACCACCACCACCACCATCTCCACCACCACCACCACCATCTCCACCACCACCACCACCACCATCTCCACCACCATCTCCACCACCACCACCACCCCGACCATCACCACCACCACCCCGACCATCACCACCACCACCATCACCACCACCACCACCACCACCATCTCCACCATCTCCACCACCACCACCACCATCTCCACCACCACCACCACCACCACCACCACCATCACCACCATCTCCACCACCACCACCACCACCACCATCTCCACCACCACCACCACCACCAAAAATGTTGACTGTACTTACTCACACTGCTGAGATTCCCTCGTGGCCACCAAGCCGTATATGTAGAGTGCTTTTTGCCCATAAAAAACTTACCTCCCAAGCACTTTCCACCAATAAATTATCGAGCAAAAATGCAAGCACTTTCCACCACTAAATTATCGAGCAAAAATGCACAGGGCTGAGGGAGCATGGCGACATATGCTCGACCAGTAATGAAAGTTTTTTCACTAAGAAACACTAATACAAGGTAAGATACACTACTTGAACGGATAAATAGCAATATAATTGACTGATATTTATATGAAAGTGTTCCACAAACAAGCAAAACGTTTGGCAAAAAGCATGGCCCCTCCCTCCACCACCTTGGTCACGTAGCCTACACCAGAGAATGCTCGACCAGTAATAAAAGTGTTTTCACTATAAACACTTATACAAGTAAAATACACTACTTCAAGTGATAAATAGCAATATAATTGACTCAATATGGTATGAAAGTGATCCACAAACAAGCGAAACCATGGCCCCTCGTGGAGCCCACCTTGGTCACGTACACCAGACTAGCAAAACACTTCACTAACATGGTTTTTATACCCTAAACAAGAATAACACAATAATCCATCGATAACCCAACGATATAGCACTTCGTTTGGGTTATATTAGGGCGGTAATATCAGCCAGGCTGGGCAAAATGGAGGCCCCTTGGTTTAAAGGGCCACACACACCCACCTACTAGGCTGACTGATGGGAAGAAACTGACTCTCTCTACCACCGCGGGGCCCTCACAGGGACGCTAGGGGGTTGCTAGATTTTTCCACATGTACATCTAACTTATCGGACTTACCAGCCAAAAAACCGGCTCAATTGCGTCATAAACTTATTTTCTAGCAATATAATAAGTCCATATGACGCGATCGCGTCATATGTGTTTTTGGTTCACTCTGCCATATGACGCGATCGCGTCATATATGTCTGGGAGAGTTAATAGTGGATTGTGTTGAGGGTTGTGGATAGGGTCTGGAGCCACAATATCACTAGCTTGTTATGTAAGGTCTAACCGGTATGGAGGTCACAATATTGACATAGGGGTACACTGTACGGGCTATGGTACACCAGGTACTCGGTATATTAATAGTGGATTGTGTTGAGGGTTGGGGATAGGGTCTGGAGCCACAATATCATTAGCTTGCTATGTAAGGTCTAACCGGTATGGAGGACACAATATTGACATAGGGGTACACTGTACCGGCTAGGGTACACCAGGCACTCGTTATTTTAATAGTGGATTTTGTTGAGGGTTGGGGATAGGGTCTGGCGCCATAATATCATCAGCTTGCTATGTAAGGTCTGACCGGTATGGAGGTCACAATATTGACATAAGGGTACACTATACCGGCTATGGTACACCAGGTACTCGTTATATTAATAGTGGATTGTGTTGAGAGTTGGGGATAGGGTCTGGAGCCACAATATCATTAGCTTGCTATGTAAGGTCTGACCGGTATGGAGGTTACAATATTGACAAAGGGGTACACTGTACCGGGTATGGTACACCAGGTACTTGTTATATTAATAGTGGATTGTGTTGAGGGTTGTAGCTAGTGTCTGGAGCCACAATATCATTAGCTTGCTATAAGAGGTCTGAGCGGTATGGAGGTCACAATATTGACAAAGTGGTACACTGTACCGGCTATGGTACACCAAGTACTCGTTATATTAATAGTGGATTGTGTTGAGGGTTGTCGATAGGGTCTGGAGCCACAATATTATTAGCTTGCTATGTATGGATCCGGTGTGGAGGTCACAATATTGACATAGGGGTACACTGTACCGGCTATGGTACACCAGGTACTCGTTATATTAATAGTGGAGTGTGTTGAAGGTTGTGGATAGGGTCTGGAGCCATAATATCATTAGCTTGCTATGTAAGGTCTAACCGGTATGGAGGTCACAATCTTTACTTAGGGGTACACTGTACCGGCTATGGTACACCAGATACTCATTACATTAATAGTGTGTTGTGTTGAAGGTTGTGGATAGGGTCTGGAGCCATAATATCATTAGCTTGCTATGTAAGGTCTAACCGGTAAGGAGGTCACAATCTTTACTTAGGGGTACACTGTACCGGCTATGGTACACCAGATACTCGTTACATTAATAGTAGATTGTGTTGAGGGTTGTGGATAGGGTCTGGAGCCACAATATCATTAGCTTGCTATGTAAGGCCTAACCGGTATGGAGGTCACAATATTGACATAGGGGTACACTGTACCAGCTATGGTACATCAGGTACTCGTTTTATTAATAGTGGATTGTGTTGAGGGTTGTGGATAGGGTCTGGAGCCACAATATCATTAGCTTGTTATGTAAGGTCTGACCAGTATGGAGGTCACAATATTGATATAGAGGTACACTGTACCGGCTATGGTACACCAAGTACTCGTTATATGAATAGTGGATTGTGTTGAGGGTTGTGGATAGGGTCTGGAGCCACAATATCATTAGCATGCAATGTAAGGTCTAACCGGTATGGAGGTCACAATATTGACATAGGGGTACACTGTACCGGCTATGGTACACCAGGTACTCGTTATATTAATAGTGGATTGTATTGAGGGTTGTAGATAGTGTCTGGAGCCACAATATCATTAGCTTGCTATATGAGGTCGGACCGGTATGGAGGTCACAATATTGACATAGGGGTACACTGTACCGGCTATGGTACACCAGGTACTCGTGATATTAAGAGTGGATTGTGTTGAGGGTTGTGGATAGGGTCTGGAACCATAATATCATTAGCTTGCTATGTAAGGTCTAACCGGTATCGAGGTCACAATATTGACATAGGGGTACACTGTACCGGCTATGGTACACCAGGTACACGTTATATTAATAGTGGATTGTGTTGAGGGTTGTGGATAAGGTCTGCAGCCACAATATCATTAGCTTGCTATATGATATCTGACCGGTATGGAGGTCACAATATTGACATAGGGGTACACTGTACCGGCTATGGTACACCAGGTAACTCGTTATATTAATAGTGGATTGTGTTGAGGGTAGGGGATAGGGTCTGGAGCCATAATATCATTAGCTTACTATGCAAGGTCTGACCGGTATGGAGGTCACAATATTGACATAAGGGTACACTGTACCGGCTATGGTACACCAGGTACTCGTTATGTTAATAGTGGATTGTGTTGAGGGTTGGGGATAGGGTCTGGAGCCACAATATCACTTGCTTGCTATGTAAGGTCTGACCGGTATGGAGGTCACAATATTGACATAGGGGTACACTGTACCGGGTATGGTACACCAGGTACTCGTTATATTAATAGTGGATTGTGTTGAGGGATGTGTATAGGGTCTGGAGCCACGATTTCATTAGCTTGCTATGTAAGGCCTAACCGGTATGGAGGTCACAATATTGACATAGGGGTACACTGTACCAGCTATGGTACATCAGGTACTCGTTATATTAATAGTGGATTGGGTTGGGTGTTGTGGATAGGGTCTGGAGCCACAATATCATTAGCTTGTTATGTAAGGTCTGACCGGAATGGTGGTCACAATATTGACATAGGGGTACACTGTACCGGCTATGGTACACCAGGTACTCGTTATATTAATAGTGGATTGTGTTGAGAGTTGTGGATAGGGTCTGGAGCCATAATATCATTAGCTTGCTATGAAAGGTCTATCCGGTATGGAGGTCACAATCATTACTTAGGGGTACACTGTACCGGCTAGGGTACACCAAGCACTCGTTATTTTAATAATGGATTTTGTTGAGGGTTGGGGATAGGGTCTGGAGCCACGATTTCATTAGCTTGCTATGTAAGGCCTAACCGGTATGGAGGTCACAATATTGACAAAGGGGTACACTGTACCGGCTAGGGTACACCAGGCACTCGTTATTTTAATAGTGGATTTTGTTGAGGGTTGGGGATAGGGTCTGGAGCCATAATATCATTAGCTTGCTATGTAAGGTCTGACCGGTATGGAGGTCACAATATTGACATAAGGGTACACTATACCGGCTATGGTACACCAGGTACTCGTTATATTAATAGTGGATTGTGTTGAGGGTTGGGGATAGGGTCTGGAGCCACAATATCATTAGCTTGCTATGTAAGGTCTGACCGGTATGGAGGTTACAATATTGACAAAGGGGTACACTGTACCGGGTATGGTACACCAGGTACTCGTTATATTAATAGTGGATTGTGTTGAGGGTTGTAGCTAGTGTCTGGAGCCACAATATCATTAGCTTGCTATAAGAGGTCTGAGCGGTATGGAGGTCACAATATTGACAAAGTGGTACACTGTACCGGCTATGGTACACCAAGTACTCGTTATATTAATAGTGGATTGTGTTGAGGGTTGCGGATAGGGTCTGGAGCCACAATATCATTAGCTTGATATGTATGGATCCGGTGTGGAGGTCACAATATTGACATAGGGGTACACTGTACCGGCTATGGTACACCAGGTACTCGTTGTATTAATAGTGGATTGTGTTGAAGGTTGTGGATAGGGTCTGGAGCCATAATATCATTAGCTTGCTATGTAAGGTCTAACCGGTATGGAGGTCACAATCTTTACTTAGGGGTACACTGTACCGGCTATGGTACACCAGATACTCCTTACATTAATAGGGGGTTGTGTTGAAGGTTGTGGATAGGGTCTGGAGCCATAATATCATTAGCTTGCTATGTAAGGTCTAACCGGTATGGAGGTCACAATATTGATATAGGGGTACACTGTACCGGCTATGGTACACCAGATACTCGTTACATTAATAGTGGATTGTGTTGAGGGTTGTGGATAGGGTCTGGAGCCACAATATCATTTGCATGCAATGTAAGGTCTAACCGGTATGGAGGTCACAATATTGACATAGGGGTACACTGTACCGGCTATGGTACACCAGGTACACGTTATATTAATAGTGGATTGTGTTGAGGGTTGTTGATAGGGTCTGGAGCCACAATATCATTAGCTTGCTATATGAGGTCTGACCGGTATGGAGGTCACAAAATTGACATAGGGGTACACTGTACCGGCTATGGTACACCAGGTAACTTGTTATATTAATAGTGGATTGTGTTGAGGGTAGGGGATAGGGTCTGGAGCCATAATATCATTAGCTTACTATGCAAGGTCTGATCGGTATGGAGGTCACAATATTGACATAAGGGTACACTGTACCGGCTATGGTACACCAGGTACTCGTTATGTTAATAGTGGATTGTGTTGAGGGTTGGGGATAGGGTCTGGAGCCACAATATCACTTGCTTGCTATGTAAGGTCTGACCGGTATGGAGGTCACAATATTGACATAGGGGTACACTGTACCGGGTATGGTACACCAGGTACTCGTTATATTAATAGTGGATTGTGTTGAGGGATGTGGATAGGGTCTGGAGCCACGATTTCATTAGCTTGCTATGTAAGGCCTAACCGGTATGGAGGTCACAATATTGACATAGGGGTACACTGTACCAGCTATGGTACATCAAGTACTCGTTATATTAATAGTGGATTGTGTTGAGTGTTGTGGATAGGGTCTGGAGCCACAATATCATTAGCTTGTTATGTAAGGTCTGACCGGTATGGTGGTCACAATATTGACATATGGGTACACTGTACCGGCTATGGTACACCAGGTACTCGTTATATTAATAGTGGATTGTGTTGAGGGTTGTGGATAGGGTCTGGAGCCATAATATCATTAGCTTGCTATGTAAGGTCTATCCGGTATGGAGGTCACAATCTTTACTTAGGGGTACACTGTACCGGCTATGGTACACCAAATACTTGTTACATTAATAGTGGATTATCTTGAGGGTTGTGGATAGGGTCTGGAGCCACAATATCATTAGCTTGCTATGTAAGGCCTAACCGGTATGGAGGTCACAATATTGACATAGGGGTACACTGTACCAGCTATGGTACATCAGGTACTCGTTATATTAATAGTGGATTGTGTTGAGGGTAGGGGATAGGGTCTGGAGCCATAATATCATTAGCTTACTATGCAAGGTCTGACCGGAATGGAGGTCACAATATTGACATAAGTGTACACTGTACCGGCTATGGTACACCAGGTACTCGTTATGTTAATAGTGTATTGTGTTGAGGGTTGGGGATAGGGTCTGGAGCCACAATATCACTTGTTTGCTATGTAAGGTCTGACCGGTATGGAGGTCACAATATTGACATAGGGGTACACTGTACCTGGTATGGTACACCAGGTACTCGTTATATTAATAGTGGATTGTGTTGAGGGTTGTAGCTAGTGTCTGGAGCCACAATATCATTAGCTTGCTATAAGAGGTCTGAGCGGTATGGAGGTCACAATATTGACATAGGGGTACACTGTACCGGCTATGGTACACAAAGTAATCGTTATATTAATAGTGGATTGTGTTGAGGGTTGTGGATAGGGTCTGGAGCCACAATATCATTAGCTTGCTATGTAATGATCCGGTGTGGAGGTCATAATATTGACATAGGGGTACACTGTACCGGCTATGGTACACCAGGTACTCGTTATATTAATAGTGGATTGTGTTGAGGGTTGGGGATAGGGTCTGGAGCCACAATATCATTAGCTTGCTATGTAAGGTCTGACCGGTATGGAGGTCACAATATTGACATAGGGGTACGCTGTACCGGCTATGGTACACCAGGTACTCGTTATATTAATAGAGGATTGTGTCGAGGGTTGTAGATAGTGTCTGGAACCACAATATCATTAGCTTGCTATATGAGGTCTGACCGGTATAAAGGTCACAATATTGACAGAGGGGTACACTGTACCGGCTATGGTACAACAGGTACACGTGATATTAATAGTGGATTGTGTTGAGGGTTGTGGATAGGGTCTGGAGCCACAATATCGTTAGCATGCTATATGAGGTCTGACCGGTATGGAGGTCACAATATTGACAAAGGGGTACACTGTACCGGCTATGGTACACCAGGTACACGTTATATTAATAGTGGATTGTTTTGAGGGTTTTGGATGGGGTCTGGAGCCACAATATCATTAGCATGCTATATGAGGTCTGACCGGTATGGAGGTCACAATTTTGACATAGGGGTACACTGTACCGGTTATGATACACCAGGTACTCGTTATATTAATAGTGGATTGTGTTGAGGGTTGTGGATAGGGCCTGGAGCCACAATATCATTAGCTTGCTATATGAGGTATGACCGGTATGGAGGTCACAATATTGACATAGGGGTACACTGTACCGGCTATGGTACACCAGGTACTCGTTATATTAATAGTGGATTGTTTGAGGGTTGTAGATAGTGTCTGGAGCCACAATATCATTAGCTTGCTATATGAGGTCTGACCGGTATGGAGGACACAATATTGACATAGGGGGACACTGTACCGGCAATGGTACACCAGGTACACGTTATATTAATAGTGGATTGTGTTGAGGGTTGGGGATAGGGTCTGGAGCCATAATATCAGTAGCTTACTATGTAAGGTCTGACCGGTATGGAGGTCACAATATTGACATAAGGGTACACTGTACCGGCTATGGAACACCAGGTACTCGTTATGTTAATAGTGGATTGTGTTGAGGGTTGGGGATAGGGTCTGGAGCCACAATATCATTAGCTTGCTATGTAAGGTCTGACCGGTATGGAGGTCACAATATTGACATAGGGGTACACTGTACCGGCTAGGGTACACCAGGCACTCGTTATATTAACAGTGGATTTTGTTGAGGGTTGGGGATAGGGTCTGGAGCCATAATATCATTAGCTTGCTATGTAAGGTCTGACCGGTATGGAGGTCACAATATTGACATAAGGGTACACTATACCGGCTATGGTACACCAGGTACTCGTTATGTTAATAGTGGATTGTGTTGAGGGTTGGGGATAGGGTCTGGAGCGACAATATCATTAGCTTGCTATGTAAGGTCTGACCGGTATGGAGGTTACAATATTGACAAAGGGGTACACTGTACCGGGTATGGTACACCAGGTACTCGTTATATTAATAGTGGATTGTGTTGAGGGTTGTAGCTAGTGTCTGGAGCCACAATATCATTAGCTTGCTATAAGAGGTCTGAGCGGTATGGAGGTCACAATATTGACAAAGTGGTACACTGTACCGGCTATGGTACACCAAGTACTCGTTATATTAATAGTGGATTGTGTTGAGGGTTGTGGATAGGGTCTGGAGCCACAATATCATTAGCTTGCTATGTATGGATCCGGTGTGGAGGTCACAATATTGACATAGGGGTACACTGTACCGGCTATGGTACACCAAGTACTCGTTATATTAATAGTGGATTGTGTTGAGGGTTGTGGATAGAGTCTGGAGCCACAATATCATTAGCTTGCTATTTCTGGATCCGGTGTGGAGGTCACAATATTGACATAGGGGTACACTGTACCGGTTATGGTACACCAGGTACTTGTTATATTAATAGTGGAGTGTGTTGAAGGTTGTGGATAGGGTCTGGAGCCATAATATCATTAGCTTGCTATTTAAGGTCTAACCGGTATGGAGGTCACAATCTTTACTTAGGGGTACACTGTACCGGCTATGGTACACCAGATACTCATTACATTAATAGTGTGTTGTGTTGAAGGTTGTGGATAGGGTCTGGAGCCATAATATCATTAGCTTGCTATGTAAGGTCTAACCGGTATGGAGGTCACAATCTTTACTTAGGGGTACACTGTACCGGCTATGGTACACCAGATACTCGTTACATTAATAGTGGATTGTGTTGAGGGTTGTGGATAGGGTCTGGAGCCACAATATCATTAGCTTGCTATGTAAGGCCTAACCGGTATGGAGGTCACAATATTGACATAGGGGTACACTGTACCAGCTATGGTACATCAGGTACTCGTTTTATTAATAGTGGATTGTGTTGAGGGTTGTGGATAGGGTCTGGAGCCACAATATCATTAGCTTGTTATGTAAGGTCTGACCGGTATGGAGGTCACAATATTGATATAGAGGTACACTGTACCGGCTATGGTACACCAAGTACTCGTTATATGAATAGTGGATTGTGTTGAGGGTTGTGGATAGGGTCTGGAGCCACAATATCATTAGCATGCAATGTAAGGTCTAACCGGTATGGAGGTCACAATATTGACATAGGGGTACACTGTACCGGCTATGGTACACCAGGTACTCGTTATATTAATAGTGGATTGTGTTGAGGGTTGTAGATAGTGTCTGGAGCCACAATATCATTAGCTTGCTATATGAGGTCGGACCGGTATGGAGGTCACAATATTGACATAGGGGTACACTGTACCGGCTAAGGTACACCAGGTACTCGTGATATTAAGAGTGGATTGTGTTGAGGGTTGTGGATAGGGTCTGGAACCATAATATCATTAGCTTGCTATGTAAGGTCTAACCGGTATCGAGGTCACAATATTGACATAGGGGTACACTGTACTGGCTATGGTACACCAGGTACACGTTATATTAATAGTGGATTGTGTTGAGGGTTGTGGATAAGGTCTGGAGCCACAATATCATTAGCTTGCTATATGATATCTGACCGGTATGGAGGTCACAATATTGACATAGGGGTACAATGTACCGGCTATGGTACACTAGGTAACTCGTTATATTAATAGTGGATTGTGTTGAGGGTAGGGGATAGGGTCTGGAGCCATAATATCATTAGCTTACTATGCAAGGTCTGACCGGTATGGAGGTCACAATATTGACATAAGGGTACACTGTACCGGCTATGGTACACCAGGTACTCGTTATATTAATAGTGGATTGTGTTGAGGGATGTGGATAGGGTCTGGAGCCACGATTTCATTAGCTTGCTATGTAAGGCCTAACCGGTATGGAGGTCACAATATTGACATAGGGGTACACTGTACCAGCTATGGTACATCAGGTACTCGTAATATTAATAGTGGATTGTGTTGAGTGTTGTGGATAGGGTCTGGAGCCACAATATCATTAGCTTGTTATGTAAGGTCTGACCGGAATGGTGGTCACAATATTGACATAGGGGTACACTGTACCGGCTATGGTACACCAGGTACTCGTTATATTAATAGTGGATTGTGTTGAGAGTTGTGGATAGGGTCTGGAGCCATAATATCATTAGCTTGCTATGTAAGGTCTATCCGGTATGGAGGTCACAATCGTTACTTAGGGGTACACTGTACCGGCTAGGGTACACCAGGCACTCGTTATTTTAATAATGGATTTTGTTGAGGGTTGGGGATAGGGTCTGGAGCCACGATTTCATTAGCTTGCTATGTAAGGCCTAACCGGTATGGAGGTCACAATATTGACAAAGGGGTACACTGTACCGGCTAGGGTACACCAGGCACTCGTTATTTTAATAGTGGATTTTGTTGAGGGTTGGGGATAGGGTCTGGAGCCATAATATCATTAGCTTGCTATGTAAGGTCTGACCGGTATGGAGGTCACAATATTGACATAAGGGTACACTATACCGGCTATGGTACACCAGGTACTCGTTATATTAATAGTGGATTGTGTTGAGGGTTGGGGATAGGGTCTGGAGCCACAATATCATTAGCTTGCTGTGTAAGGTCTGACCGGTATGGAGGTTACAATATTGACAAAGGGGTACACTGTACCGGGTATGGTACACCAGGTACTCGTTATATTAATAGTGGATTGTGTTGAGGGTTGTAGCTAGTGTCTGGAGCCACAATATCATTAGCTTGCTATAAGAGGTCTGAGCGGTATGGAGGTCACAATATTGACAAAGTGGTACACTGTACCGGCTATGGTACACCAAGTACTCATTATATTAATAGTGGATTGTGTTGAGGGTTGTGGATAGGGTCTGGAGCCACAATATCATTAGCTTGATATGTATGGATCCGGTGTGGAGGTCACAATATTGACATAGGGGTACACTGTACCGGCTATGGTACACCAGGTACTCGTTGTATTAATAGTGGATTGTGTTGAAGGTTGTGGATAGGGTCTGGAGCCATAATATCATTAGCTTGCTATGTAAGGTCTAACCGGTATGGAGGTCACAATCTTTACTTAGGGGTACACTGTACCGGCTATGGTACACCAGATACTCCTTACATTAATAGGGGGTTGTGTTGAAGGTTGTGGATAGGGTCTGGAGCCATAATATCATTAGCTTGCTATGTAAGGTCTAACCGGTATGGAGGTCACAATATTGATATTGGGGTACACTGTACCGGCTATGGTACACCAGATACTCGTTACATTAATAGTGGATTGTGTTGAGGGTTGTGGATAGGGTCTGGAGCCACAATATCATTTGCTTGCTATGTAAGGCCTAACCAGTATGGAGGTCACAATATTGACATAGGGGTACACTGTACCAGCTATGGTACATCAGGTACTCGTTTTATTAATAGTGGATTGTGTTGAGGGTTGTGGATAGGGTTTGAAGCCACAATATCATTAGCTTGTTATGTAAGGTCTGACCGGTATGGAGGTCACAATATTGATATAGGGGTACACTGTACCGGCTATGGTACACCAAGTACTCGTTATATGAATAGTGGATTGTGTTGAGTGTTGTGGATAGGGTCTGGAGCCACAATATCATTAGCTTGTTATGTAAGGTCTGACCGGTATGGTGGTCACAATATTGACATAGGGGTACACTGTACAGGCTATGGTACACCAGGTACTCGTTATATTAATAGTGGATTGTGTTGAGGGTTGTGGATAGGGTCTGGAGCCATAATATCATTAGCTTGCTATGTAAGGTCTATCCGGTATGGAGGTCAGAATCTTTACTTAGGGGTACACTGTACCGGCTAGGGTACACCAGGCACTCGTTATTTTAATAATGGATTTTGTTGAGGGTTGGGGATAGGGTCTGGAGCCACGATTTCATTAGCTTGCTATGTAAGGCCTAACCGGTATGGAGGTCACAATATTGACAAAGGGGTACACTGTACCGGCTAGGGTACACCAGGCACTCGTTATTTTAATAGTGGATTT
Source organism: Lithodes maja (assembly GCA_037953745.1). NCBI lineage: Eukaryota > Metazoa > Arthropoda > Malacostraca > Decapoda > Lithodidae > Lithodes > Lithodes maja. The sequence continues at coordinate 30,501 of JBAKBP010000740.1, read as the reverse complement.
TGTTGAGGGTTGGGGATAGGGTCTGGAGCCATAATATCATTAGCTTGCTATGTAAGGTCTGACCGGTATGGAGGTCACAATATTGGCATAAGGGTACACTATACCGGCTATGGTACACCAGGTACTCGTTATATTAATAGTGGATTGTGTTGAGGGTTGGGGATAGGGTCTGGAGCCACAATATCATTAGCTTGCTATGTAAGGTCTGACCGGTATGGAGGTTACAATATTGACAAAGGGGTACACTGTACCGGGTATGGTACACCAGGTACTCGTTATATTAATAGTGGATTGTGTTGAGGGTTGTAGCTAGTGTCTGGAGCCACAACATCATTAGCTTGCTATAAGAGGTCTGAGCGGTATGGAGGTCATAATATTGACAAAGTGGTACACTGTACCGGCTATGGTACACCAAGTACTCATTATATTAATAGTGGATTGTGTTGAGGGTTGTGGATAGGGTCTGGAGCCACAATATCATTAGCTTGATATGTATGGATCCGGTGTGGAGGTCACAATATTGACATAGGGGTACACTGTACCGGCTATGGTACACCAGATACTCCTTACATTAATAGGGGGTTGTGTTGAAGGTTGTGGATAGGGTCTGGAGCCATAATATCATTAGCTTGCTATGTAAGGTCTAACCGGTGTGGAAGTCACAATATTGACATAGGGGTACACTGTACCGGCTATGGTACACCAGGTACTCGCTATATTAATAGTGGAATTTGTTGAGGGTTGGTGTAGGGTCTGGAGCCACAATATCATTAGCTTGCTATGTAAGGTCTGACCGGTATGGAGGTCACAATAATGACAGAGGGGTACACTGTACCGGCTATGGTACACCAGGTACTCGTTATATTAATAGTGGATTGTGATGAGGGTTGTGGATAGGGTCTGGAGCCACAATATAATTAGCTTGTTATGTAAGGGTTGACCGGTATGGAGGTCACAATATTGACATAGGGGTACACTGTACCGGCTATGGTACACCAAGTACTCGTTATATTAATAGTGGATTGTGTTGAGGGTTGTGGATAGGGTCTGGAGCCACAATATCATTAGCTTGTTATGTAAGGTCTGACCGGTATGGAGGTCACAATATTGACATAAGGGTACACTGTACCGGCTATGGAACACCAGGTACTCGTCATGTTAATAGTGGATTGTGTTGAGGGTTGGGGATAGGGTCTGGAGCCACAATATCATTAGCTTACTATGTAATGTCTGACCGGTATGGAGGTCACAATATTGACATAGGGGTACACTGTACCGGCTAGGGTACACCAGGCACTCGTTATATTAATAGTGGATTTTGTTGAGGGTTGGGGATAGGGTCTGGAGCCATAATATCATTAGCTTGCTATGTAAGGTCTGACCGGTATGGAGGTCACAATATTGACATAAGGGTACACTATACCGGCTATGGTACACCAGGTACTCGTTATATTAATAGTGGATTGTGTTGAGGGTTGGGGATAGGGTCTGGAGCCACAATATCATTAGCTTGCTAAGTAAGGTCTGACCGGTATGGAGGTTACAATATTGACAAAGGGGTACACTGTACCGGGTATGGTACACCAGGTACTCATTATATTAATAGTGGATTGTGTTGAGGGTTGTAGCTAGTGTCTGGAGCCACAATATCATTAGCTTGCTATAAGAGGTCTGAGCGGTATGGAGGTCACAATATTGACAAAGTGGTACACTGTACCGGCTATGGTACACCAAGTACTCGTTATATTAATAGTGGATTGTGTTGAGGGTTGTGGATAGGGTCTGGAGCCACAATATCATTAGCTTGCTATGTATGGATCCGGTGTGGAGGTCACAATATTGACATAGGGGTACACTGTACCGGCTATGGTACACCAGGTACTCGTTATATTAATAGTGGATTGTGTTGAGGGTTGGGGTAGGGTCTGGAGCCACAATATCATTAGCTTGCTATGTAAGGTCTGACCGGTATGGAGGTCACAATAATGACAGAGGGGCACACTGTACCGGCTATGGTACACCAGGTACTCGTTATATTAATAGTGGATTGTGTTGAGGGTTGTGGATAGGGTCTGGAGCCACAATATAATTAGCTTGTTATGTAAGGGTTGACCGGTATAGAGGTCACAATATTGACATAGGGGTACACTGTACCGGCTATGGTACACCAAGTACTCGTTGTATTAATAGTGGATTGTGTTGAGGGTTGTGGATAGGGTCTGGAGCCACAATATCATTAGCTTGTTATGTAAGGTCTAACCGGTATGGAGGTCACAATATTGACATAGGGGTACACTGTACGGGCTATGGTACACCAGGTACTCGGTATATTAATAGTGGATTGTGTTGAGTGTTGTGGATAGGGTCTGGAGCCACAATATCATTAGCTTGTTATGTAAGGTCTGACCGGTATGGTGGTCACAATATTGACATAGGGGTACACTGTACCGGCTATGGTACACCAGGTACTCGTTATATTAATAGTGGATTGTGTTGAGGGTTGTGGATAGGGTCTGGAGCCATAATATCATTAGCTTGCTATGTAAGGTCTATCCGGTATGGAGGTCACAATCTTTACTTAGGGGTACACTGTACCGGCTATGGTACACCAGATACTCGTTACATTAATAGTGGATTATCTTGAGGGTTGTGGATAGGGTCTGGAGTCACAATATCACTTGCTTGCTATGTAAGGTCTGACCGGTATGGAGGTCACAATATTGACATAGGGGTACACTGTACCGGGTATGGTACACCAGGTACTCGTTATATTAAGAGTGGATTGTGTTGAGGGTTGTGGATAGGGTCTGGAACCATAATATCATTAGCTTGCTATGTAAGGTCTAACCGGTATCGAGGTCACAATATTGACATAGGGGTACACTGTACCGGCTATGGTACACCAGGTACTCGTTATATTAATAGTGGATTGTGTTGAGGGTTGTAGATAGTGTCTGGAGCCACAATATCATTAGCTTGCTATATGAGGTCTGACCTGTATGGAGGTCACAATATTGACATAGGGGTACACTGTACCGGCAATGGTACACCAGGTACACGTTATATTAATAGTGGATTGTGTTGAGGGTTGGGGATAGGGTCTGGAGCCATAATATCAGTAGCTTACTATGTAAGGTCTGACCGGTATGGAGGTCACAATATTGACATAAGGGTACACTGTACCGGCTATGGAACACCAGGTACTCGGTATGTTAATAGTGGATTGTGTTGAGGGTTGGGGATAGGGTCTGGAGCCACAATATCATTAGCTTGCTATGTAAGGTCTGACCGGTATGGAGGTCACAATATTGACATAGGGGTACACTGTACCGGCTAGGGTACACCAGGCACTCGTTATATTAATAGTGGATTTTGTTGAGGGATGGGGATAGGGTCTGGAGCCATAATATCATTAGCTTGCTATGTAAGGTCTGACCGGTATGGAGGTCACAATATTGACATAAGGGTACACTATACCGGCTATGGTACACCAGGTACTCGTTATATTAATAGTGGATTGTGTTGAGGGTTGGGGATAGGTTCTGGAGCCACAATATCAATAGCTTGCTATTTAAGGTCTGCCCGGTATGGAGGTTACAATATTGACAAAGGGGTACACTGTACCGGGTATGGTACACCAGGTACTCGTTATGTTAAAAGAGGATTGTGTTGAGGGTTGGGGATAGGGTCTGGAGCCACAATATCATTAGCTTGCTATGTAAGGTCTGACCGGTATGGAGGTCACAATATTGACATAGGGGTACACCAGGCACTCGTTATATTAATAGTGGATTTTGTTGAGGGTTGGGGATAGGGTCTGGAGCCATAATATCATTAGCTTGCTATGTAAGGTCTGACCGGTATGGAGGTCACAATATTGACATAAGGGTACACTATACCGGCTATGGTACACCAGGTACTCGTTATGTTAATAGTGGATTGTGTTGAGGGTTGGGGATAGGGTCTGGAGCCACAATATCATTAGCTTGCTATGTAAGGTCTGACCGGTATGGAGGTTACAATATTGACAAAGGGGTACACTGTACCGGGTATGGTACACCAGGTACTCGTTATATTAATAGTGGATTGTGTTGAGGGTTGTAGCTAGTGTCTGGAGCCACAATATCATTAGCTTGCTAAAAGAGGTCTGAGCGGTATGGAGGTCACAATATTGACAAAGTGGTACACTGTACCGGCTATGGTACACCAAGTACTCGTTATATTAATAGTGGATTGTGTTGAGGGTTGTGGATAGGGTCTGGAGCCACAATATCATTAGCTTGCTATGTATGGATCCGGTGTGGAGGTCACAATATTGACATAGGGGTACACTGTACCGGCTATGGTACACCAAGTACTCGTTTTATTAATAGTGGATTGTGTTGAGAGTTGTGGATAGGTTCTGGAGCCACAATATCATTAGCTTGCTATGTATGGATCCGGTGTGGAGGTCACAATATTGACATAGGGGTACACTGTACCGGCTATGGTACACCAGGTACTCGTTATATTAATAGTGGATTGTGTTGAGGGTTGGGGTAGGGTCTGGAGCCACAATATCATTAGCTTGCTATGTAAGGTCTGACCGGTATGGAGGTCACAATAATGACAGAGGGGCACACTGTACCGGCTATGGTACACCAGGTACTCGTTATATTAATAGTGGATTGTGTTGAGGGTTGTGGATAGGGTCTGGAGCCACAATATAATTAGCTTGTTATGTAAGGGTTGACCGGTATAGAGGTCACAATATTGACATAGGGGTACACTGTACCGGCTATGGTACACCAAGTACTCGTTGTATTAATAGTGGATTGTGTTGAGGGTTGTGGATAGGGTCTGGAGCCACAATATCATTAGCTTGTTATGTAAGGTCTAACCGGTATGGAGGTCACAATATTGACATAGGGGTACACTGTACGGGCTATGGTACACCAGGTACTCGGTATATTAATAGTGGATTGTGTTGAGTGTTGTGGATAGGGTCTGGAGCCACAATATCATTAGCTTGTTATGTAAGGTCTGACCGGTATGGTGGTCACAATATTGACATAGGGGTACACTGTACCGGCTATGGTACACCAGGTACTCGTTATATTAATAGTGGATTGTGTTGAGGGTTGTGGATAGGGTCTGGAGCCATAATATCATTAGCTTGCTATGTAAGGTCTATCCGGTATGGAGGTCACAATCTTTACTTAGGGGTACACTGTACCGGCTATGGTACACCAGATACTCGTTACATTAATAGTGGATTATCTTGAGGGTTGTGGATAGGGTCTGGAGTCACAATATCACTTGCTTGCTATGTAAGGTCTGACCGGTATGGAGGTCACAATATTGGCATAGGGGTACACTGTACCGGGTATGGTACACCAGGTACTCGTTATATTAAGAGTGGATTGTGTTGAGGGTTGTGGATAGGGTCTGGAACCATAATATCATTAGCTTGCTATGTAAGGTCTAACCGGTATCGAGGTCACAATATTGACATAGGGGTACACTGTACCGGCTATGGTACACCAGGTACTCGTTATATTAATAGTGGATTGTGTTGAGGGTTGTAGATAGTGTCTGGAGCCACAATATCATTAGCTTGCTATATGAGGTCTGACCTGTATGGAGGTCACAATATTGACATAGGGGTACACTGTACCGGCAATGGTACACCAGGTACACGTTATATTAATAGTGGATTGTGTTGAGGGTTGGGGATAGGGTCGGGAGCCATAATATCAGTAGCTTACTATGTAAGGTCTGACCGGTATGGAGGTCACAATATTGACATAAGGGTACACTGTACCGGCTATGGAACACCAGGTACTCGGTATGTTAATAGTGGATTGTGTTGAGGGTTGGGGATAGGGTCTGGAGCCACAATATCATTAGCTTGCTATGTAAGGTCTGACCGGTATGGAGGTCACAATATTGACATAGGGGTACACTGTACCGGCTAGGGTACACCAGGCACTCGTTATATTAATAGTGGATTTTGTTGAGGGATGGGGATAGGGTCTGGAGCCATAATATCATTAGCTTGCTATGTAAGGTCTGACCGGTATGGAGGTCACAATATTGACATAAGGGTACACTATACCGGCTATGGTACACCAGGTACTCGTTATATTAATAGTGGATTGTGTTGAGGGTTGGGGATAGGTTCTGGAGCCACAATATCAATAGCTTGCTATTTAAGGTCTGCCCGGTATGGAGGTTACAATATTGACAAAGGGGTACACTGTACCGGGTATGGTACACCAGGTACTCGTTATGTTAAAAGAGGATTGTGTTGAGGGTTGGGGATAGGGTCTGGAGCCACAATATCATTAGCTTGCTATGTAAGGTCTGACCGGTATGGAGGTCACAATATTGACATAGGGGTACACCAGGCACTCGTTATATTAATAGTGGATTTTGTTGAGGGTTGGGGATAGGGTCTGGAGCCATAATATCATTAGCTTGCTATGTAAGGTCTGACCGGTATGGAGGTCACAATATTGACATAAGGGTACACTATACCGGCTATGGTACACCAGGTACTCGTTATGTTAATAGTGGATTGTGTTGAGGGTTGGGGATAGGGTCTGGAGCCACAATATCATTAGCTTGCTATGTAAGGTCTGACCGGTATGGAGGTTACAATATTGACAAAGGGGTACACTGTACCGGGTATGGTACACCAGGTACTCGTTATATTAATAGTGGATTGTGTTGAGGGTTGTAGCTAGTGTCTGGAGCCACAATATCATTAGCTTGCTAAAAGAGGTCTGAGCGGTATGGAGGTCACAATATTGACAAAGTGGTACACTGTACCGGCTATGGTACACCAAGTACTCGTTATATTAATAGTGGATTGTGTTGAGGGTTGTGGATAGGGTCTGGAGCCACAATATCATTAGCTTGCTATGTATGGATCCGGTGTGGAGGTCACAATATTGACATAGGGGTACACTGTACCGGCTATGGTACACCAAGTACTCGTTATATTAATAGTGGATTGTGTTGAGAGTTGTGGATAGGTTCTGGAGCCACAATATCATTAGCTTGCTATGTATGGATCCGGTGTGGAAGTCACAATATTGACATAGGGGTACACTGTACCGGCTATGGTACACCAGGTACTCGCTATATTAATAGTGGAATTTGTTGAGGGTTGGGGTAGGGTCTGGAGCCACAATATCATTAGCTTGCTATGTAAGGTCTGACCGGTATGGAGGTCACAATAATGACAGAGGGGTACACTGTACCGGCTATGGTACACCAGGTACTCGTTATATTAATAGTGGATTGTGATGAGGGTTGTGGATAGGGTCTGGAGCCACAATATAATTAGCTTGTTATGTAAGGGTTGACCGGTATGGAGGTCACAATATTGACATAGGGGTACACTGTACCGGCTATGGTACACCAAGTACTCGTTATATTAATAGTGGATTGTGTTGAGGGTTGTGGATAGGGTCTGGAACAACAATATCATTAGCTTGTTATGTAAGGTCTAACCGGTATGGAGGTCACAATATTGACATAGGGGTACATTGTACGGGCTATGGTACACCAGGTACTCGGTATATTAATAGTGGATTGTGTTGAGGGTTGGGGATTGGGTCTGGAGCCACAATATCATTAGCTTGCTATGTAAGGTCTGACCGGTATGGAGGTCACAATATTGACATAGGGGTACACTGTACCGGCTAGGGTACACCAGGCACTCGTTATTTTAATAGTGGGTTTTGTTGAGGGTTGGGGATAGGGTCTGGAGCCATAATATCATTAGCTTGCTATGTAAGGTCTGACCGGTATGGAGGTCACAATATTGACATAAGGGTACACTATACCGGCTATGGTACACCAGGTACTCGTTATATTAATAGTGGATTGTGTTGAGGGTTGGGGATAGGTTCTGGAGCCACAATATCAATAGCTTGCTATTTAAGGTCTGCCCGGTATGGAGGTTACAATATTGACAAAGGGGTACACTGTACCGGGTATGGTACACCAGGTACTCGTTATATTAATAGTGGATTGTGTTGAGGGTTGTAGCTAGTGTCTGGAGCCACAATATCATTAGCTTGCTATAAGAGGTCTGAGCGGTATGGAGGTCACAATATTGACAAAGTGGTACACTGTACCGGCTATGGTACACCAAGTACTCGTTATATTAATAGTGGATTGTGTTGAGGGTTGTGGATAGGGTCTGGAGCCACAATATCATTAGCTTGCTATGTAAGGTCTGACCGGTATGGAGGTTACAATATTGACAAAGGGGTACACTGTACCGGGTATGGTACACCAGGTACTCGTTATATTAATAGTGGATTGTGTTGAGGGTTGTAGCTAGTGTCTGGAGCCACAATATCATTAGCTTGCTATAAGAGGTCTGAGCGGTATGGAGGTCACAATATTGACAAAGTGGTACACTGTACCGGCTATGGTACACCAAGTACTCGTTATATTAATAGTGGATTGTGTTGAGGGTTGTGGATAGGGTCTGGAGCCACAATATCATTAGCTTGCTATGTATGGATCCGGTGTGGAGGTCACAATATTGACATAGGGGTACACTGTACCGGCTATGGTACACCAAGTGCTCGTTATATTAATAGTGGAATGTGTTGAGAGTTGTGGATAGGTTCTGGAGCCACAATATCATTAGCTTGCTATGTATGGATCCGGTGTGGAAGTCACAATATTGACATAGGGGTACACTGTACCGGCTATGGTACACCAGGTACTCGTTATATTAATAGTGGATTGTGTTGAGGGTTGGGGTAGGGTCTGGAGCCACAATATCATTAGCTTGCTATGTAAGGTCTGACCGGTATGGAGGTCACAATATTGACATAGGGGTACACTGTACCGGCTAGGGTACACCAGGCACTCGTTATATTAATAGTGGATTTTGTTGAGGGATGGGGATAGGGTCTGGAGGCATAATATCATTAGCTTGCTATGTAAGGTCTGACCGGTATGGAGGTCACAATATTGACATAAGGGTACACTATACCGGCTATGGTACACCAGGTACTCGTTATATTTATAGTGGATTGTGTTGAGGGTTGGGGATAGGTTCTGGAGCCACAATATCAATAGCTTGCTATTTAAGGTCTGCCCGGTATGGAGGTTACAATATTGACAAAGGGGTACACTGTACCGGGTGTGGTACACCAGGTACTCGTTATGTTAAAAGAGGATTGTGTTGAGGGTTGGGGATAGGGTCTGGAGCCACAATATCATTAGCTTGCTATGTAAGGTCTGACCGGTATGGAGGTCACAATATTGACATAGGGGTACACCAGGCACTCGTTATATTAATAGTGGATTTTGTTGAGGGTTGGGGATAGGGTCTGGAGCCATAATATCATTAGCTTGCTATGTAAGGTCTGACCGGTATGGAGGTCACAATATTGACATAAGGGTACACTATACCGGCTATGGTACACCAGGTACTCGTTATGTTAATAGTGGATTGTGTTGAGGGTTGGGGATAGGGTCTGGAGCCACAATATCATTAGCTTGCTATGTAAGGTCTGACCGGTATGGAGGTTACAATATTGACAAAGGGGTACACTGTACCGGGTATGGTACACCAGGTACTCGTTATATTAATAGTGGATTGTGTTGAGGGTTGTAGCTAGTGTCTGGAGCCACAATATCATTAGCTTGCTAAAAGAGGTCTGAGCGGTATGGAGGTCACAATATTGACAAAGTGGTACACTGTACCGGCTATGGTACACCAAGTACTCGTTATATTAATAGTGGATTGTGTTGAGGGTTGTGGATAGGGTCTGGAGCCACAATATCATTAGCTTGCTATGAATGGATCCGGTGTGGAGGTCACAATATTGACATAGGGGTACACTGTACCGGCTATGGTACACCAAGTACTCGTTATATTAATAGTGGATTGTGTTGAGAGTTGTGGATAGCTTCTGGAGCCACAATATCATTAGCTTGCTATGTATGGATCCGGTGTGGAAGTCACAATATTGACATAGGGGTACACTGTACCGGCTATGGTACACCAGGTACTCGCTATATTAATAGTGGAATTTGTTGAGGGTTGGGGTAGGGTCTGGAGCCACAATATCATTAGCTTGCTATGTAAGGTCTGACCGGTATGGAGGTCACAATAATGACAGAGGGGTACACTGTACCGGCTATGGTACACCAGGTACTCGTTATATTAATAGTGGATTGTGATGAGGGTTGTGGATAGGGTCTGGAGCCACAATATAATTAGCTTGTTATGTAAGGGTTGACCGGTATGGAGGTCACAATATTGACATAGGGGTACACTGTACCGGCTATGGTACACCAAGTACTCGTTATATTAATAGTGGATTGTGTTGAGGGTTGTGGATAGGGTCTGGAGCCACAATATCATTAGCTTGTTATGTAAGGTCTAACCGGTATGGAGGTCACAATATTGACATAGGGGTACACTGTACGGGCTATGGTACACCAGGTACTCGGTATATTAATAGTGGATTGTGTTGAGGGTTGGGGATTGGGTCTGGAGCCACAATATCATTAGCTTGCTATGTAAGGTCTGACCGGTATGGAGGTCACAATATTGACATAGGGGTACACTGTACCGGCTAGGGTACACCAGGCACTCGTTATTTTAATAGTGGGTTTTGTTGAGGGTTGGGGATAGGGTCTGGAGCCATAATATCATTAGCTTGCTATGTAAGGTCTGACCGGTATGGAGGTCACAATATTGACATAAGGGTACACTATACCGGCTATGGTACACCAGGTACTCGTTATATTAATAGTGGATTGTGTTGAGGGTTGGGGATAGGTTCTGGAGCCACAATATCAATAGCTTGCTATTTAAGGTCTGCCCGGTATGGAGGTTACAATATTGACAAAGGGGTACACTGTACCGGGTATGGTACACCAGGTACTCGTTATATTAATAGTGGATTGTGTTGAGGGTTGTAGCTAGTGTCTGGAGCCACAATATCATTAGCTTGCTATAAGAGGTCTGAGCGGTATGGAGGTCACAATATTGACAAAGTGGTACACTGTACCGGCTATGGTACACCAAGTACTCGTTATATTAATAGTGGATTGTGTTGAGGGTTGTGAATAGGGTCTGGAGCCACAATATCATTAGCTTGCTATGTAAGGTCTGACCGGTATGGAGGTTACAATATTGACAAAGGGGTACACTGTACTGGGTATGGTACACCAGGTACTCGTTATATTAATAGTGGATTGTGTTGAGGGTTGTAGCTAGTGTCTGGAGCCACAATATCATTAGCTTGCTATAAGAGGTCTGAGCGGTATGGAGGTCACAATATTGACAAAGTGGTACACTGTACCGGCTATGGTACACCAAGTACTCGTTATATTAATAGTGGATTGTGTTGAGGGTTGTGGATAGGGTCTGGAGCCACAATATCATTAGCTTGCTATGTATGGATCCGGTGTGGAGGTCACAATATTGACATAGGGGTACACTGTACCGGCTATGGTACACCAAGTGCTCGTTATATTAATAGTGGATTGTGTTGAGAGTTGTGGATAGGTTCTGGAGCCACAATATCATTAGCTTGCTATGTATGGATCCGGTGTGGAAGTCACAATATTGACATAGGGGTACACTGTACCGGCTATGGTACACCAGGTACTCGTTATATTAATAGTGGATTGTGTTGAGGGTTGGGGTAGGGTCTGGAGCCACAATATCATTAGCTTGCTATGTAAGGTCTGACCGGTATGGAGGTCACAATAATGACAGAGGGGCACACTGTACCGGCTATGGTACACCAGGTACTCGTTATATTAATAGTTTTTTTTTTTTTTTTTTTTTTTTCTATGTGATTGAGGGAGGCAAAAGGCATAACTGCCTATAGCGAGTGCCTCCCCCATAGTTGAAAGAGTGACAGGGCCAAAATCAAGGGACGTTTGAGCCAAAATGCCTGGACACACGGAGTTTGAAGCAATTTAAGTCATAGGAAGAGGGAAAGACTGATTCTGGGAGAGAGTTCCAGAGCTCAGATGTTGAGTAGAAGAAAGTTTGAGAGTAACGTTTCACTCTTGGGTTGGAGAGTTGCACAGAGTAGGGGTGGGATTGAGTTGCAAGACGGGTACCACGTGCCCTACGTAAAGGAGGTGGTATGCACTGGGATAGCTCTGAGGAACACTGATTATTATAGTAGCGATAGAATAGCGAGAGAGATGCAACATTGCGGCGGAGAGAGAGAGATTGCAGAGAGTTGGTGAGTGGACGGGAGTTAATGATACGAAAGGCCTTCCTTTCAACTTTGTCTAGGAGAGCGGTGTGAGAGGAACCTCCCCTCACATGTGAACAATACTCAATACAAGGGCGCACTATGCCCCTGTACAGAGCAAGAAGCTGTGCAGGGGAAAAGAACCCCCTAAGGCGATTGAGCACACCTAGCTTCTGGGAGGCTGCCTTAGCAAGACTGGTAATATGGTCCTTCCAAATGAGAGCAGAAGAAAAAGAGACACCAAGAATATTGAGAGAAGATGAAGGGTTGATTTTTGTATTGTTGAAGAATAAGGGATAGTCCGCTGGGAGATCCTGACGGGTAGATAGATGGAGAAATTGGGTTTTGGAAGCATTAAAGTTAACAAGGTTTTCTCTGCCCCAATTGGAAATAGTATTTAGATCAGAATTTAAGAGTTCTATGGCTTCATTACGTTTGTCGTTGAGGGATTGCTGGCTGGGGCGTTCTGAAAAACTAATGGAGTAGTGTAAGGTTGAGTCGTCTGCGTATGAATGGATGGGAATTAAGGTACAGTTAAGGAGATCATTTATAAAAATTAGAAAGAGAATAGGAGATAGGACAGAGCCCTGAGGAACACCGGAGTTTATAGGGTGAGGAAGTGAACAATGGCCGTCCACAACCGCAGCTATGGAACGGCCGGAAAGGAAATTAGAGACAAAGGCACAGATGGAGGGATAGAAACCGAAGGAGGGTAGTTTAGAAATTAAAGATTTATGCCAGACTCTATCGAAGGCTTTCGATATGTCTAGTGCAATAGAAAAAGTCTCACCGAAGTCCCGAAAGGAGGATGACCAAGAGTTAGTAAGATATGAAAGAAGATCACCAGTAGAGCGACCCTTAAGGAAGCCATACTGGCGATCTGAGAGCAGATTATGAGAAGAGAAATGCTTAAGAAATTTGGAAGCAAGAATAGTTTCAAAAACTTTAGAAAGACAAGAGATAAGAGCAATTGGACGATAGTTGGAGGGTTGAGAGCGGTCACCCTTCTTTGGGACAGGTTGAATGTGAGCAAACTTCCAGCATGAAGGGAAGACGTTAGAGGATAGACAGAGACGAAAGAGTTTGCCTAGGCAGGGAGTCAGCACGGAAGCACAGTTTTTGAGAACAACAGGAGGAACACCGTCCGGACCGTACGCCTTATTAGTGTTAAGCCCAGAGAGGGTAGAAAGTACATCTTTAGAAGAGATTAGGATATTAGGCATAAGTAAGAGAGAGGAGGGCGGAGAGGGAGGAATAGCACCGGAATCATCCAAGGTGGAGTTTCTAGCAAAAGTTTGAGCGAAGAGTTTAGCTTTGTCAGAGGAAGAAGTGATGGTTGTGCCATCAGAGTGGGAAAGGGGAGGGAAAGACGAGGAAGAGAATTGTTGGAGAGGTTTTTGGCTAGATGCCAGAAAGCTTGGGAAGAGCTAGAGTTGGATAGTTCAGTGCATTTATTATTGATGAAAGAGTGTTTGGCAAGTCGAAGAACAGATTTGGCTTGATTCCGGGCAGAAACATATGAAGAATGAGAGTCTTGAGTTTTAAGGCGTCGGTACCGTTTGAATGCTTCCTCCTTATTGCGGACAGCAGTAGAACAGGCGTGAGTAAACCAAGATTTTTTAGCATTAGTCTGAGAGAAAGAGAATGGAATGTATGCTTCCATGCCCGATAGGATTACCTCGGTAATGCGTTCAGCACTCTCCGAGGGTCCCCGGCCATGGAAGCAGAAATCAGTCCATGGGAAATCAAAGAAGTACTGCCGAAGAGCCTCCCAGTCGGCAGCGCCAAAGTGCCACAAGCGCCGCCGGCTAGGAGGATCGGGTGGCTGTACTGGAGAGATAGGACAGGTGACAGAGATAAGTTTATGGTCGGAGGAGCCCAAAGGAGAGAAAAGATCGACAGTATAAGAAGAAGGGTTAGAAGTTAGAAACAGGTCAAGAATGTTGGGCCGATCTCCGATGCGATCCGGGATACGGGTGGGTTGCTGAACTAACTGCTCTAGGTCATTTAGGATAGAAAAGACGTAGGCTTGTTCACCAGGTGGATCAGTAGTGAGAGAGGAGAGCCATTGGCGGTGGTGAACGTTGAAATCTCCTAAGATGGAGATTTCTGAGAAAGGAGAAATGGATAGAATGTGTTCCACTGTAGAGTTTAGATAGTCAAAGAATTTAGGAAAGTTGGTAGAGTTAGGGGAAAGATAGACAGCACAGAAATATTTAGTAAGAGAATGACAGGAAAGTTTGAGCCATAAAGTTGAGAATTCAGAGGAGTCGAAATCGGGAACACGAGAGCAAGTGAGTTTGTTGTGCACATATGCACAACATCCGCCATTGGCTTTGGAACTAGGATAGAGAAAGTAGGAGGATACAGAGAAGGGGTTGCTGGATGTTGCTACAGACACCTGGGTTTCGGTGAGGAAGAGAAGATCAGGTTTGTAGGAGGAGAGATGGTGCTCAACAGAGTGAAAGTTAGAGGAAAGTCCGCGAATGTTGCAGAAATTAATAGAAAGAGTAACAGGCCGAGGTCCAGGTAATTGTGTGGGGTCGTCAGGGGATGGTCGGTCGGGTGAGGGGGCATTTATGGTCCCCCCCCTGGGACTCCGAGGCCGGGCCAAAATTCATCATTTTTGTGTTTTATTTTTTTAATTTTGGTGTGGAGGAATGAAGTGTGGTGTGCATGTTTAGTGTAGTGAAGTGGATAGGAGGAGGAGGTGTTTGTGAGAGCTAGCTGGATTGCTCTCAGTGTAAATGAGGCACAAAGAAAATCAGTAAGAAGAGAGGCCAAGCAAATGAAACAGGAGTTCCAGCGACTCTTTATCACATGCCTATAACCTCACCTGGGTCTAGCCCTGATCGATTGGTGCCTACAATCTCCCCACAAGTGGATTGTGTTGAGGGTTGTGGATAGGGTCTGGAGCCACAATATTATTAGCTTGTTATGTAAGGGTTGACCGGTATAGAGGTCACAATATTGACATAGGGGTACACTGTACGGGCTATGGTACACCAGGTACTCGGTATATTAATAGTGGATTGTGGTGAGGGTTGGGGATAGGGTCTGGAGCCACAATATCATTAGCTTGCTATGTAAGGTCTGACCGGTATGGAGGACACAATATTGACATAGGGGTACACTGTACCGGCTAGGGTACACCAGGCACTCGTTATATTAACAGTGGATTTTGTTGAGGGTTGGGGATAGGGTCTGGAGCCATAATATCATTAGCTTGCTATGTAAGGTCTGACCGGTATGGAGGTCACAATATTGACATAAGGGTACACTATACCGGCTATGGTACACCAGGTACTCGTTATGTTAATAGTGGATTGTGTTGAGGGTTGGGGATAGGGTCTGGAGCCACAATATCATTAGCTTGCTATGTAAGGTCTGACCGGTATGGAGGTTACAATATTGACAAAGGGGTACACTGTACCGGGTATGGTACACCAGGTACTCGTTATATTAATAGTGGATTGTGTTGAGGGTTGTAGCTAGTTTCTGGAGCCACAATATCATTAGCTTGCTATAAGAGGTCTGAGCGGTATGGAGGTCACAATATTGACAAAGTGGTACACTGTACCGGCTATGGTACACCAAGTACTCGTTATATTAATAGTGGATTGTGTTGAGGGTTGTGGATAGGGTCTGGAGCCACAATATCATTAGCTTGCTATGTATGGATCCGGTGTGGAGGTCACAATATTGACATAGGGGTACACTGTACCGGCTATGGTACACCAAGTACTCGTTATATTAATAGTGGATTGTGTTGAGGGTTGTGGATAGAGTCTGGAGCCACAATATCATTAGCTTGCTATTTATGGATCCGGTGTGGAGGTCCCAATATTGACATAGGGGTACACTGTACCGGCTATGGTACACCAGGTACTCGTTATATTAATAGTGGATTGTGTTGAGGGTTGGGGATAGGGTCTTGAGCCATAATATCAGTAGCTTACTATGTAAGGTCTGACCGGTATGGAGGTCACAATATTGACATAAGGGTACACTGTACCGGCTATGGAACACCAGGTACTCGTCATGTTAATAGTGGATTGTGTTGAGGGTTGGGGATAGGGTCTGGAGCCACAATATCATTAGCTTACTATGTAATGTCTGACCGGTATGGAGGTCACAATATTGACATAGGGGTACACTGTACCGGCTAGGGTACACCAGGCACTCGTTATATTAATAGTGGATTTTGTTGAGGGTTGGGGATAGGGTCTGGAGCCATAATATCATTAGCTTGCTATGTAAGGTCTGACCGGTATGGAGGTCACAATATTGACAAAGTGGTACACTGTACCGGCTATGGTACACCAAGTACTCGTTATATTAATAGTGGATTGTGTTGAGGGTTGTGGATAGGGTCTGGAGCCACAATATCATTAGCTTGCTATGAATGGATCCGGTGTGGAGGTCACAATATTGACATAGGGGTACACTGTACCGGCTATGGTACACCAAGTACTCGTTATATTAATAGTGGATTGTGTTGAGAGTTGTGGATAGGTTCTGGAGCCACAATATCATTAGCTTGCTATGTATGGATCCGGTGTGGAAGTCACAATATTGACATAGGGGTACACTGTACCGGCTATGGTACACCAGGTACTCGCTATATTAATAGTGGAATTTGTTGAGGGTTGGGGTAGGGTCTGGAGCCACAATATCATTAGCTTGCAAAGTAAGGTCTGACCGGTATGGAGGTCACAATAATGACAGAGGGGTACACTGTACCGGCTATGGTACACCAGGTACTCGTTATATTAATAGTGGATTGTGATGAGGGTTGTGGATAGGGTCTGGAGCCACAATATAATTAGCTTGTTATGTAAGGGTTGACCGGTATGGAGGTCACAATATTGACATAGGGGTACACTGTACCGGCTATGGTACACCAAGTACTCGTTATATTAATAGTGGATTGTGTTGAGGGTTGTGGATAGGGTCTGGAGCCACAATATCATTAGCTTGTTATGTAAGGTCTAACCGGTATGGAGGTCACAATATTGACATAGGGGTACACTGTACGGGCTATGGTACACCAGGTACTCGGTATATTAATAGTGGATTGTGTTGAGGGTTGGGGATTGGGTCTGGAGCCACAATATCATTAGCTTGCTATGTAAGGTCTGACCGGTATGGAGGTCACAATATTGACATAGGGGTACACTGTACCGGCTAGGGTACACCAGGCACTCGTTATTTTAATAGTGGGTTTTGTTGAGGGTTGGGGATAGGGTCTGGAGCCATAATATCATTAGCTTGCTATGTAAGGTCTGACCGGTATGGAGGTCACAATATTGACATAAGGGTACACTATACCGGCTATGGTACACCAGGTACTCGTTATATTAATAGTGGATTGTGTTGAGGGTTGGGGATAGGTTCTGGAGCCACAATATCAATAGCTTGCTATTTAAGGTCTGCCCGGTATGGAGGTTACAATATTGACAAAGGGGTACACTGTACCGGGTATGGTACACCAGGTACTCGTTATATTAATAGTGGATTGTGTTGAGGGTTGTAGCTAGTGTCTGGAGCCACAATATCATTAGCTTGCTATAAGAGGTCTGAGCGGTATGGAGGTCACAATATTGACAAAGTGGTACACTGTACCGGCTATGGTACACCAAGTACTCGTTATATTAATAGTGGATTGTGTTGAGGGTTGTGGATAGGGTCTGGAGCCACAATATCATTAGCTTGCTATGTAAGGTCTGACCGGTATGGAGGTTACAATATTGACAAAGGGGTACACTGTACCGGGTATGGTACACCAGGTACTCGTTATATTAATAGTGTATTGTGTTGAGGGTTGTAGCTAGTGTCTGGAGCCACAATATCATTAGCTTGCTATAAGAGGTCTGAGCGGTATGGAGGTCACAATATTGACAAAGTGGTACACTGTACCGGCTATGGTACACCAAGTACTCGTTATATTAATAGTGGATTGTGTTGAGGGTTGTGGATAGGGTCTGGAGCCACAATATCATTAGCTTGCTATGTATGGATCCGGTGTGGAGGTCACAATATTGACATAGGGGTACACTGTACCGGCTATGGTACACCAAGTGCTCGTTATATTAATAGTGGATTGTGTTGAGAGTTGTGGATAGGTTCTGGAGCCACAATATCATTAGCTTGCTATGTATGGATCCGGTGTGGAAGTCACAATATTGACATAGGGGTACACTGTACCGGCTATGGTACACCAGGTACTCGTTATATTAATAGTGGATTGTGTTGAGGGTTGGGGTAGGGTCTGGAGCCACAATATCATTAGCTTGCTATGTAAGGTCTGACCGGTATGGAGGTCACAATAATGACAGAGGGGCACACTGTACCGGCTATGGTACACCAGGTACTCGTTATATTAATAGTGGATTGTGTTGAGGGTTGTGGATAGGGTCTGGAGCCACAATATAATTAGCTTGTTATGTAAGGGTTGACCGGTATAGAGGTCACAATATTGACATAGGGGTACACTGTACGGGCTATGGTACACCAGGTACTCGGTATATTAATAGTGGATTGTGGTGAGGGTTGGGGATAGGGTCTGGAGCCACAATATCATTAGCTTGCTATGTAAGGTCTGACCGGTATGGAGGACACAATATTGACATAGGGGTACACTGTACCGGCTAGGGTACACCAGGCACTCGTTATATTAACAGTGGATTTTGTTGAGGGTTGGGGATAGGGTCTGGAGCCATAATATCATTAGCTTGCTATGTAAGGTCTGACCGGTATGGAGGTCACAATATTGACATAAGGGTACACTATACCGCCTATGGTACACCAGGTACTCGTTATGTTAATAGTGGATTGTGTTGAGGGTTGGGGATAGGGTCTGGAGCCACAATATCATTAGCTTGCTATGTAAGGTCTGACCGGTATGGAGGTTACAATATTGACAAAGGGGTACACTGTACCGGGTATGGTACACCAGGTACTCGTTATATTAATAGTGGATTGTGTTGAGGGTTGTAGCTAGTTTCTGGAGCCACAATATCATTAGCTTGCTATAAGAGGTCTGAGCGGTATGGAGGTCACAATATTGACAAAGTGGTACACTGTACCGGCTATGGTACACCAAGTACTCGTTATATTAATAGTGGATTGTGTTGAGGGTTGTGGATAGGGTCTGGAGCCACAATATCATTAGCTTGTTATGTATGGATCCGGTGTGGAGGTCACAATATTGACATAGGGGTACACTGTACCGGCTATGGTACACCAAGTACTCGTTATATTAATAGTGGATTGTGTTGAGGGTTGTGGATAGAGTCTGGAGCCACAATATCATTAGCTTGCTATTTATGGATCCGGTGTGGAGGTCACAATATTGACATAGGGGTACACTGTACCGGCTATGGTACACCAGGTACTCGTTATATTAATAGTGGATTGTGTTGAGGGTTGGGGATAGGGTCTTGAGCCATAATATCAGTAGCTTACTATGTAAGGTCTGACCGGTATGGAGGTCACAATATTGACATAAGGGTACACTGTACCGGCTATGGAACACCAGGTACTCGTCATGTTAATAGTGGATTGTGTTGAGGGTTGGGGATAGGGTCTGGAGCCACAATATCATTAGCTTACTATGTAATGTCTGACCGGTATGGAGGTCACAATATTGACATAGGGGTACACTGTACCGGCTAGGGTACACCAGGCACTCGTTATATTAATAGTGGATTTTGTTGAGGGTTGGGGATAGGGTCTGGAGCCATAATATCATTAGCTTGCTATGTAAGGTCTGACCGGTATGGAGGTCACAATATTGACATAAGGGTACACTATACCGGCTATGGTACACCAGGTACTCGTTATATTAATAGTGGATTGTGTTGAGGGTTGGGGATAGGGTCTGGAGCCACAATATCATTAGCTTGCTAAGTAAGGTCTGACCGGTATGGAGGTTACAATATTGACAAAGGGGTACACTGTACCGGGTATGGTACACCAGGTACTCGTTATATTAATAGTGGATTGTGTTGAGGGTTGTAGCTAGTGTCTGGAGCCACAATATCATTAGCTTGCTATAAGAGGTCTGAGCGGTATGGAGGTCACAATATTGACAAAGTGGTACACTGTACCGGCTATGGTACACCAAGTACTCGTTATATTAATAGTGGATTGTGTTGAGGGTTGTGGATAGGGTCTGGAGCCACAATATCATTAGCTTGCTATGTATGGATCCGTTGTGGAGGTCACAATATTGACATAGGGGTACACTGTACCGGCTATGGTACACCAGGTACTCGTTATATTAATAGTGGATTGTGTTGAGGGTTGGGGTAGGGTCTGGAGCCACAATATCATTAGCTTGCTATGTAAGGTCTGACCGGTATGGAGGTCACAATAATGACAGAGGGGCACACTGTACCGGCTATGGTACACCAGGTACTCGTTATATTAATAGTGGATTGTGTTGAGGGTTGTGGATAGGGTCTGGAGCCACAATATAATTAGCTTGTTATGTAAGGGTTGAGCGGTATAGAGGTCACAATATTGACATAGGGGTACACTGTACCGGCTATGGTACACCAAGTACTCGTTGTATTAATAGTGGATTGTGTTGAGGGTTGTGGATAGGGTCTGGAGCCACAATATCATTAGCTTGTTATGTAAGGTCTAACCGGTATGGAGGTCACAATATTGACATAGGGGTACACTGTACGGGCTATGGTACACCAGGTACTCGGTATATTAATAGTGGATTGTGTTGAGGGTTGGGGATAGGGTCTGGAGCCACAATATCATTAGCTTGCTATGTAAGGTCTGACCGGTATGGAGGACACAATATTGACATAGGGGTACACTGTACCGGCTAGGGTACACCAGGCACTCGTTATTTTAATAGTGGATTTTGTTGAGGGTTGGGGATAGGGTCTGGAGCCATAATATCATTAGCTTGCTATGTAAGGTCTGACCGGTATGGAGGTCACAATATTGACATAAGGGTATGTTACGACCGGGCACTCGGGTACACTAGGGCTCTTACACAGGACTCGAGTATGGCTCGCTGCCACAACGGAAACACACGATCCCAACCCCAGAGTACTGCCAGCCGAACAAAAAACGCCACTACCCTCCAGAGTTCTATCTGCTATAACGGGGTATACAAGAACTCGGTACTAGCGTTTCACACAACAGACTAATAACAAGACGGGAGTTATCTAGTCTGGTCAACAATCAAACAAAGAAGAAAGTACTACAACACTAAAGAATAGTGTTGGCCGAAGCCGAAGTAATCCACCCTTGAACTAAGAACTTAAGAAGTCCTCCACCCTCTACTTCGGATCGGCACTATTACGTTACGTTAAACAATAGTCCTCGAGCATCAAGCAAGGAATCTTCTGATAAGTTAGATGCTTCTCGAATACTCATAAGAAGTAAGTATCGGATTTTGAACAGCAATTTAATGAATAACTCACTGGTAATTAAAGGCTTTAAATTGACATAAGAAGAATTATAAGAATAAGCAATAGGATATGGCAAACATTAAGAAGAAGTACTCCGACAATGCACTGGCAATAGCCTACTAAGATTGTGCTCGGGGGCCACTAATCTCTGAAGTAGCTACGCGTGCCACACATGAAATCAATAGTGCATAAACAATAATATACATAAGGAGAAGCTTCAATACTATGCTGTATCTGCTGGTCGAGCAAAGTCTAGCTGGGATACATAAGGTTAAGAGACAATGGCTGAGCAAGCGGCTCGTAGCCTAGGGAGGTCCTTAAGACTGTGCGGCCAAATTACGGTAATTGACGGGATGCTCTCTTGAGAGATCCAGATCACTAGTATCTGGTTCTCTCCTGGCGATCCTCTCAAAGTCAAGCAAATGAGATAGCACAGTGTTGGGTGGCACAGGCAAAAGCCCTCACTCGCAACACAGTGCTAAACTCCCACGGTACACAGTCAGAAAGACCACCTAGGCGTTCCACGTCTCCGTTGCAATTGTACTGGTTCAACCGCAACCTAGTACTCATAGGAAATCACAACTCAGAAACCCTATCCCAGTCTAGCATTGCCTAAACCAGCAGAAAACAGGAACATGAATAATCGCACACAGGGAAATGCATATACGAGTGCAACAAACATCAATCAATCCTATTCTAGTTAACCCTTCCAAAAATAGGCTATCTAACAGGCACTTATCTCGTGAGAACTCAAGCGATAATACTTTGGCTGACTAAATCTGCACCAAAGGGGTCATGGAGGTTAAACAGGGACGAGAAGAGAAGAAGATAGGCTGTTCAGAGAGTAGAGAAAGTTCACATCAGTCGGAAGAATATGGATAGTTGCAAGGGATATGAGAAGTCGCTTTGCCTGATGAGTTCTGAAGAATTGTGGCGAGGACCTCCCCTTTTTATACTCGGCCCTCTAGCGGCATATCTCAAACTACTTAAGGACCGCCCACTGGCAATCATGACGTCATATTCTCTCTCAATCTGGGATCGACAAAGAACTTCCCACGCTCTGAAAGGGAGGAAGGGAGGAGGGAGGAGGGAATTAGGCCTATCTGCCCGCGTGGCGCACTCACTGGTCCCCGTTACGTAATATCTCTCTCTCTCTCCTCTCATCATTACATATAAGTCCCACACACAATACTTATAACTAATGATATAAAATAGAACTCGTTGACTCAGATGAAAACAAAATACATATTTATAATACTTATAGTACAACGGCTCACATAAACTAAGTTAGGAAACTCTACACAGACTACAGCCAAAGTTCCTGCCCTGACGATCCTAGCGAGAGTGGGGCCTGACTGGGCGTTCTGTACAGCATGCTCATACTCGACATGCGTCACACCTCCCCCAAGATTTTACTTGCTCAACCCTGAGCTAAAATCTGATATACAGAACCCCATCAAACCCCTCACACCCAGCGACCGCATGGCACTAAAACAACGCTGAGTTTATCACTAAAACACATCTTCTATAAAAAAAAAATTCACATTTCATAACTCCTCCCAACAATAGTAAAAGACATAATATCATGCTCCCAGAGCGAGCTTACCGCAGCTCAGCCGTTTGATAGTTCGCGGACTACTCAAACACTATAGGCTATGACAAACTTATACAATTATCTATATCAAAAAGAAAGAGTTTTTATATGATTTTTTTATATTTTAATATGTTTTTTTTCCGGCTGCACTATAAGGGCAGCCTATTTTCTTCTATACCAAACGCTCAACAATCCTGCTTTACGACCCAATACGCTGGGCTACAACCGCGAGCCAACAAGCACCAAGCGCAAAATACTACTCAAACCAAAGCAGGAGGCTACCCGTGTGTCAATCTACCCAGGATCATATACCCCTGAACGACCACATGCAACCTCGTTGTCACAACCGGCAATATGGCTTATGTCCAGGTTATATACCAATAACCTTAGTGACCACCTGGTCAGCCTCATATTCCGATTGTGAAACTGGTCCAAGATCTCGAGAGGGTAATGATCTGGGTAAACTACACCGACCGGACCATAGGCTGGAACATAGATCTCGAAATGCCCCAGCGCATCATTGTCCTTTTCACTTTCATTCATCAGGCTCTGAAACGTTGCTGGTGCATTCTTAAGTCCGTAGGGCATAACATTACACCGGTAAGTACTCCCGTCCACTACAAAACCACATACCTCTTTAGCGCGCTCGGACAAAGGTACTTGCCAGTAACCTTTTACTAAATCAACTTTAGACAAAAACCGAGCATTACCAATTTTATCAACACTATCATCAACCCGAGGAAGAGGATATGGGTTAGTTGGAGTCAAACCGTTTAGCCTACGGAAATCAATACAGAAGCGTACCTTGCCATCTGGTTTAGGCTGCAGTGTTACGGGGGAAGTCCATTTAACGGTACCTTTCTCTATCAACCCTCTACCGAGCATATACTCCAACTCATCCCTCAGAGCGGGTAGTTTTATGGGGGGCACACGGTATGGGATTGACTTAAAGGGTAGATGGTGCCCCACGTCAACATCATGCATAGCCTGAGTAGTGAGGCCTGGATGTTCAGCGAATACAGTGGGGTATAAACCGAGCAACTGACGGATAGCTTCAAATTGCGGCTCAGGCAAATGGGCTATAGCCTCGTCAGCCCTTAGGCTCGAGTTCCCCGCCCACTGATCCGCTGAAACATGGTGATCCCAGCTATCCTCCTCTGAAGCTTGACTGTCCCCCTCTCCTTCTCCACCACGGCCGCAACAAGCCAACACAGGGACAGTGAGAGGCTCAGAGGGGCGCCTCACATACTCTTTTATCAGGTTCACGTGACATAACTGATTCTTCTTCCTCCTGTCTGGAGTGGCAACAAGGTAATCTAGGTCCGAAATTTTCTCCACAATTTTATAGGGTCCAGTATACTTCGCCGACAAGGGGTTACCCACCAAAGGCAACAAAATCAACACCTCCTGTCCCACAATGAACTCCCGGAGCTTCACTTTGCGATCATACCTGTCCTTCATTAAAGCTTGTGACCCTGTTAAATTCCGACCTGCCATCTCCAGACTCTTAAGCATGCGCTCACGGCTTTCAAACACATACTTCAACAAGGAACAAGGCGGCACAGTTCCTTCCCAAATTTCCCGCAGCATATTAAGGGGGCCCCTGACTCGGTGTCCAAAAATCAGCTCGTTTGGACTAAATCCCAGGCTCTCACCAGGCACTTCCCGAGCAGCAAACAGTACATACGGCAATCCAAGATCCCAATCTCTTCCGTTATCAGCACAATAACACCTGAGCATGCTTTTAAGGGTGGCATGCCACCGCTCAAGCACCCCTTGGCTCTCAGGGTGATACGCTGACGATACCACCGCCCGTATTCCATGCTGTTGCATTGTTTGCTTAAAGAGATTGGAGGTGAAATTGGACCCCTGATCAGACTGAATCTCCTCCGGGTACCCGTACCTTGAAAAGTACCACAACAAGTTACTGACTACCGTCTTAGCCATGCCGTTTTTCATGGGGTATGCATCGGGGTATCTAGTGGCAACATCCATGATGGTTAACAAAAATTTATTACCAGCCTTTGTGGGAGGGAGGGGACCAACCATGTCAACAACAATCTTACTAAAAGGTGGCCCAATTACAGGAATAGGGTGCAACGGAGCTTTAGGAATAACTTGGTTTGGTTTCCCGACCCGTTGACAAATATCACATGAGTTTATCCAGGACTGCACATGAGACTTCATCCCCGGCCACCAAAACAACTTCCCCAAAGCCGCCACCGTTTTTCTTACCCCCAAATGTCCTGCCAGCGGTGTGTCATGCGCCAAACTCAGTAGGCTATCCCTGCACTCCCGCGGCACCATCAACTGGTCCACTACCCCGGACCCCATCTTCCAGCTACGGTTAGGGTCTTGAAAACGCCGATACAGGATGCCATCTAAATAAAAAAAATCTCCCGGCTGTGCATCACCGTCCTCGTCGAGCTCCACAGCTCCATTAGCACACGTTTGGAGCTCAGGGTCCTCCAGCTGCAACTGACGTATATCTGAGGGTGCCAAGCGATCTAACTGCTCCCGGAGCAATGCATGACCCTCCCCGATACTGAGCTGCTCCCTCTGTCTCTCTCGATGTTCATAACGTTGCTGTCGTGGAGACTCGTCATGCCCAGCCTCGTCACTCTCGATGACAGGCCCAGGGGCTACTCCAGAACTAAGTAATGGTGCTAATACTGAATCACCCAGGAGAGCCGCCGAGTCAAAACTCTTAAAACCAACTCCAGCTTTAGCCTCCTCCTGTTGATCGTTCCTCTGCTGGTCTGAAGACGGAGGACTAGGCTGTGACACTTTAGCTGCCCGAGCTCGGGTGACAGCACACGCCATGGGTTGTGCCTGGCACCGCTCGACCCACTCTCGCTCTTCCCTACTCACGTCGGCCGGCCTCTCGGCAACGACTAAGGGTAGAACCTCAGAAGCGGGCATTGCAAAGTCGTTGCCGAGAAGAAGGTCGACGCCCTCCACTGGCAGTTTCTCCACAATCCCAACATCCAATTCACGTGCCACACCATCCACCTCCAACTCCAACCGCACCAGCGGGTATGACCGAGTTGCATTAATACCCTGCACCACCACCACCCGAGCCGCATTTATAGGGTAGCCAGTCAAGTTTTTCATCAAAGTCTGGGAAGCACCTGTATCACGCAAGACCTCTACTCCATGCTTGCGCCCCGCCCACATCACGCAACCCCGTCCTCTATGGTCGCAAAAAACATCCTGAGCAGGGTTCGAGCCTCCCAGGTGCTTCTGCATTGGCTGTGCCTCAGCCTCTGACGAACTGCCCCGGGCAAACTCAGAAGGCTTCAGAGACACACCAATGTTGCAGGCCAAAGACACAGCTGCTGTAGGTGGTTTGCTAGGACAGACTCTTGCAAAGTGCCCCTTTTTATGACATTGATAACACTCTAACTCCCCTTTGGGCTTCCCTTGGTACTGGGAAGGGCCCGGCCCCTTCTTAAATGGGACGGTGCTAGTCTTGTGGTCAGTCTTGGTATCATAACTCTTGTACTTGTTTGCATAAGATATATTACTAACTCGGGGGGGTGGGGCGTCACGCCCCTTGTTACCTGCCTCACTACGCTGGGCAGACCCGCACCCACGAATTAGCGATAGCCGGAGGTCAGCCATCTCAGCTGCCTCCTGTAGAGTTTTTGGGTTCTTTTCTTTAATAGTTAAAGTCATATCTGCACCAGTACACTTATAAAACTGCTCGAGCAGAAACAGCTCAGTCAACTGTTCGGCCGTCTCAGCTTTCTCAGAACGTGTCCAGTTTGTAAGTGCATCTTTTAAGTCCCGGGCATGTTCAAGAAAGGTCGCCTCCCTAGTCTTTGTAACACCCCGAAACTTCAATCGATATGTTTCTGGTTGCAACTCGTATGCCCGTAGGACAGCTCTCTTCAATTCTGGGTAGTCAATGCAAGACTCTAAAGGCAGTGCATCATAAGCCTTCAGACCCTTACCCGTAAGTCTTGAGGAGACCAGAGCTGCCCACTTCTCTTCAGGCCAATTATGCTCCCTACACTTCTTCTCAAAACGATTAAAAAATTCTGTGACTTCAGTTTCACTAAATGCCGGCACCAATTTGACTAAGTGATACAAGGACTGTTCTCTTACTTGGCCCTCCCGGCCCATCCGAATCCCTGTCGACTCTGCACGAGTCTTATCTAAATCTATTTGAGCACAATATTTCTCTGAGTCGTACCTAAGCTCAGCCTCGTGCCTCCTAATCTCAGCCTCAATCTCCTTCTCCTGCTTCCTAGACTCAATCTCCTGCTTCCTAGTCTCAATCTCCTGCTTCCTAGTCTCAGCCTCAATCTCCTTCTCATGCCTCCTAGACTCATTCTCCATCTCCTGCTTCCTAGCCTCATTCTCCATCTTAGCAAGCTCGAGTTTAAATATCATCTCAG
This sequence comes from Lithodes maja, assembly GCA_037953745.1. NCBI lineage: Eukaryota > Metazoa > Arthropoda > Malacostraca > Decapoda > Lithodidae > Lithodes > Lithodes maja. The sequence continues at coordinate 2,822 of JBAKBP010000740.1, read as the reverse complement.
GAGACAGGCCGGAAGAGGGAGCTGCCACTACTGAAGGAGGGGGGGCAAGAACTGGGGAACCACCATACGCACCGCCCGAGGGCACTCCAATCTTCCAATGCTCATCCCTCTGTGGGAGAGTGCTAACCTCCGGCAACTGAGTGGACGGCACTGTGGGAGTCGAGTGAGAGGGGATCTGGGGAGGAACCCCCCCAAACGCCCTCTCCTCCGAAACCCCATGTCGCCCACGCAACACCCAGGAAATCAGCTCCCCCTTGGACATCGCTGCTACATTGGATCTGCCCAAAACCTGGGCTATCAGGCGCAAGCCATAAACATTCACCCCAGTCAGCCTCTCCTCCGTCACATGGTACTGCTTACTCACAAAAAGTCTAGCATCCTCCTCACTAGTTACTAACGGCACCTCCTCACTTAGCATCTCTCGCTCCTCGTCAGTACTAGGGCCCGACATACTGAAGTTCACCAAAAAATTCTCGAGACAAAAGTGTTAAACTCCCTTATGCAAGCACTAATTACTAAATTAACTGGAGTCTCTTAAATGCTCTCCTAATTGCCTTACAAAAAAAAAATATTCTTCAATATGTACGCTAAAGTACGAACAAACAAATGTTGTACAACTCTGCAAAAAATTATACTGTTCACAAAATCCTAAGCAAGGTCGCCATTTGTTACGACCGGGCACTCGGGTACACTAGGGCTCTTACACAGGACTCGAGTATGGCTCGCTGCCACAACGGAAACACACGATCCCAACCCCAGAGTACTGCCAGCCGAACAAAAAACGCCACTACCCTCCAGAGTTCTATCTGCTATAACGGGGTATACAAGAACTCGGTACTAGCGTTTCACACAACAGACTAATAACAAGACGGGAGTTATCTAGTCTGGTCAACAATCAAACAAAGAAGAAAGTACTACAACACTAAAGAATAGTGTTGGCCGAAGCCGAAGTAATCCACCCTTGAACTAAGAACTTAAGAAGTCCTCCACCCTCTACTTCGGATCGGCACTATTACGTTACGTTAAACAATAGTCCTCGAGCATCAAGCAAGGAATCTTCTGATAAGTTAGATGCTTCTCGAATACTCATAAGAAGTAAGTATCGGATTTTGAACAGCAATTTAATGAATAACTCACTGGTAATTAAAGGCTTTAAATTGACATAAGAAGAATTATAAGAATAAGCAATAGGATATGGCAAACATTAAGAAGAAGTACTCCGACAATGCACTGGCAATAGCCTACTAAGATTGTGCTCGGGGGCCACTAATCTCTGAAGTAGCTACGCGTGCCACACATGAAATCAATAGTGCATAAACAATAATATACATAAGGAGAAGCTTCAATACTATGCTGTATCTGCTGGTCGAGCAAAGTCTAGCTGGGATACATAAGGTTAAGAGACAATGGCTGAGCAAGCGGCTCGTAGCCTAGCGAGGTCCTTAAGACTGTGCGGCCAAATTACGGTAATTGACGGGATGCTCTCTTGAGAGATCCAGATCACTAGTATCTGGTTCTCTCCTGGCGATCCTCTCAAAGTCAAGCAAATGAGATAGCACAGTGTTGGGTGGCACAGGCAAAAGCCCTCACTCGCAACACAGTGCTAAACTCCCACGGTACACAGTCAGAAAGACCACCTAGGCGTTCCACGTCTCCGTTGCAATTGTACTGGTTCAACCGCAACCTAGTACTCATAGGAAATCACAACTCAGAAACCCTATCCCAGTCTAGCATTGCCTAAACCAGCAGAAAACAGGAACATGAATAATCGCACACAGGGAAATGCATATACGAGTGCAACAAACATCAATCAATCCTATTCTAGTTAACCCTTCCAAAAATAGGCTATCTAACAGGCACTTATCTCGTGAGAACTCAAGCGATAATACTTTGGCTGACTAAATCTGCACCAAAGGGGTCATGGAGGTTAAACAGGGACGAGAAGAGAAGAAGATAGGCTGTTCAGAGAGTAGAGAAAGTTCACATCAGTCGGAAGAATATGGATAGTTGCAAGGGATATGAGAAGTCGCTTTGCCTGATGAGTTCTGAAGAATTGTGGCGAGGACCTCTCCTTTTTATACTCGGCCCTCTAGCGGCATATCTCAAACTACTTAAGGACCGCCCACTGGCAATCATGACGTCATATTCTCTCTCAATCTGGGATCGACAAAGAACTTCCCACGCTCTGAAAGGGAGGAAGGGAGGAGGGAGGAGGGAATTAGGCCTATCTGCCCGCGTGGCGCACTCACTGGTCCCCGTTACGTAATATCTCTCTCTCTCTCCTCTCATCATTACATATAAGTCCCACACACAATACTTATAACTAATGATATAAAATAGAACTCGTTGACTCAGATGAAAACAAAATACATATTTATAATACTTATAGTACAACGGCTCACATAAACTAAGTTAGGAAACTCTACACAGACTACAGCCAAAGTTCCTGCCCTGACGATCCTAGCGAGAGTGGGGCCTGACTGGGCGTTCTGTACAGCATGCTCATACTCGACATGCGTCACAGGTACACTATACCGGCTATGGTACACCAGGTACTCGTTATATTAATAGTGGATTGTGTTGAGAGTTGGGGATAGGGTCTGGAGCCACAATATCATTAACTTGCTATGTAAGGTCTGACCGGTATGGAGGTTACAATATTGACAAAGGGGTACACTGTACCGGGTATGGTACACCAGGTACTCGTTATATTAATAGTGGACTGTGTTGAGGGTTGTAGCTAGTGTCTGGAGCCACAATATCATTAGCTTGCTATAAGAGGTCTGAGCGGTATGGAGGTCACAATATTGACAAAGTGGTAC